>JASFAT010004725.1:0-25382 GCA_031353405.1 Baronia brevicornis
GATAGTAGAATAATAATCATAAATTAACGAAAAGGACGAAATAAATAATCTAATAAGAATCCGAAAAAATAGAGAAAAAAATAAACAGAATAACACACAGTAATGTGATGACACTAAACGACTCTATTAGCTGATACTGCACAGATCATCGCGCGGATTTTCTGTGTATTCCATTGATGTCACGCGGACGTAGTGATTTCCGTCTAAATTACAATCAACACCATCATCAATCTATAGTAGTCCACTTCTGGAAGCCTCTCAATGCGCTCCCTCTAGCCCGAACTCACTTAAACACTTCCTACCTCCGTCAACCGCCTTGTGCAAATCTTTGCTTTTTTTTTCATCTACAGATTTCTGTTTCTTCTTCTCTTAATTTTCTTCTAAGAATGCCTCTCCGACTTACGAAGGTTGGCAGCCAATTCAGCACAATTTTCGTCCCCGTCTGTTCATATGAACGTCTTATTTAACAAATACGTAAGTTAAAGAAATTTAGGATTTTTGGCGTCTTATTTATCAATATAGGTAAGTTAAACAAAATTAGGAATTTACTTAGCCGGAGGAAGATGGGGGGGGGATGTTGTGTCACATTACATTTACCGAAATACGGTTGCTATACGGTGCTAAGCTGTATTTGAATTTAAGGCTAGAAGCAAACTTGATGGCGCTCGTGCAAGGTTTTGACCACTGAACTGAGCCGTAGCGGAAGCGTTTATTCCGAGCCTGCATTGTATCGCCACGGTCCAGCGAGTACAATTCGTCGCGGCGGCCTATTAGTTGAGTTTAGTTCCATCGTGCGAACGCATCGAGTGCGTGAAGTGCTCGCTTTAATTTGACAGCGAAACGTTAGATTGACTTCTATGTAAAAACGCTTTGAATTTAACGGTTTTGTTATGATGACTCAGAATAAAAGTTTGGTCATGTATATTTTAAAACTCCCTAATGATTTCACAACGTGAATCTATATAGTATATAAGAAACTTTTCTTTGTAACTAGTAGTGCGGTGATATAACTCATCGGTAGGAATATTATATTGCTAAGCGATAAAACACGCAAAGTGAGATGATAATCTCCTTCCCAATGCCAATGGTTGTAAATGTTTGATGAGATACTGGTCCCGCGCCTTTCTTTCTCAATTATCGCATTACATACATTCATACATATCGTCACGCCCATCTCCTGTAGGGGTAGGCAGAGACCACAGATCTCCTTCTGCTACGATCTTGGCATACTTCGCTTGCTTCCTCCACACTCATTATTCTCCTCATGCAAGCCAATATCGAATCACAATTGAACAAACTAAATGAAATTTGGTAAACAGTCATCTTAGAGAATTAAAAAGGTATTTTCAACTATATGCAAGGAATTACTTAAACACGCTAAAACAATTACATTTCAGTAAAATAACATAACGATAGATAGTAAAACCTGCAAGAAGTCATTATTAAACTTTGCATTTTAACACATTTGTGCTTTTTATCTTTTGACAGTATTTTATAATCAAACGACCTACTGCTAGGTGAGCCGATGACATAGGCAACTCGCTATGACCTGGATGCTGCTAACACGAGATAGAGAATAATGAAGTGCAAAAAACGAGGTCTATACCAAGATATAATGTCTTAAAAAGATAATGGCAACCATAAAGTTTAGTTTAACGGGGTACTGAACAATACAAAATACACTCTCAAACAGCAAGTATATAGAGACAATAGCTAATGCATTACCGACCCAAATAATATCTCGTATCTATTTTGCTCCATTTTACGTTGTCAAGCACGTTTTATCAACGAACTAGTTTCCATTGTTAATTAGGTATATTGTGTCTAGTGCAAAACTAGGTCTTACTCACTAGGGCTACGAAAGTCGGAGATGTGACTGTAGGGTTCAGTGATGTTATGTATTAATTGCGAACGCAGTTCATTCTAAACTAATATCTTCTGTCACATACACACCAGTATATGTTCTAATTATATAAAAGTGAACGAATATCTACGTCAGGTATAATACATCACCCCTCCTTACCTTATATCTTACAAATGGTTATAATATATTTCAAATATTTTTATAGCGGTATACATCTTTGCTGAAACTCTAATTTTTAGAAAGAATAATAGTTTTCACGGTCTAAAATATAAGTTGTGAGTGTTAACTAGTTTAACTATGAACAGTAAAGGTTGTAAATAAATACTGTTTCACTAAATAAATGAGTTATAGTTCGGATACGTTAGGAATAGTATGTTTACAGTAAGTATTTCCATATCTATTCTATAAATTAATAAGTTACAAAAAAAATTTTACTCCTTTTTTAACATACTCCGCATACAAAGGACTTATGGTATATGGAGGGAGGAGATATGGCATAAAGTTCATATGCAGAAAGATAAAACATAAATAGTATTTCTTTTTCGAAATTCGACCATAGAAGAATTTCGTCCACTAGCAAACAATAATATCTAGTGTAGATCTAAATAAAAAATGTTTTTGCAGACAACATCACTACAGTGGAAATTAAAAGGCTAGCTAGCTAATTTCCATTGAAGTCTGCCTTCTAAAATGTGTATTATTTTAGAATTAGCTAGCTAGCTTTTTAGTTTCCAATGTAGTGATGTTGTTTGCAAAAACATATTTATTTAGATATTTCAAAGAAAATCCTATTTTTACAGTTGGTAATATTATATATATCGCTAGTAGTGTATGAAATAAAACAAATTAAACCAAAATATAAATCACTCAACTAAACTAAACTCATTAATCGGATTTGATGCAATATTACTTAACAAAATACGTTGAAACTTTTAACGCCTCCAAAGATTTTACAATAATAACAACCCTACTGATGACTGATACCCAACATGAACCAACCAGGTCTACTTTTAAGTAATTACTGCATCGGTGTATCGACGTTGTAGATAACACCGTGTACAGTTCCCAGGGTAGGGGCATTGATCTATTTTAATTAATTATGTTAATATAATGTTAATCAAGACTAAATTTTACGCGTATTTATCTTTATAAAATTTATGAGCTTCGTAATCATCGTGCGGTGGTAGAAAATCGTGCGTGGCGTGATATACTTTTAGTTGTGTGAAAATGTCCAATTTTGTGCCAAATAATCGTCATTTGCGGGAAAGTGTTACTTTTCTTATTTGTTTCACAACGCTCGGCCTCATGTTGTCATACCCGTTTAAACCTAGATGGAACAGCTCGAATGGGAAGTCCTACCCCACCCGCCATATTCCCCAGTTATTGTGCCGTCCGATTATTACTTGTTTCGTTCTATGGCACATGATTTGGCTGAACAACTGTTGTGCTCATATGAAAACATCGAAAAAGTGGAGGTTTTGACTCAGCCATCGCCCATTTTCACTCTGTAAATTAATTTTGTTAAATATACATTTTGGTATGTTATATGCAAAATGAAACAAATGTATTTTTCTGTCTGATTAACACTGGAATCTCGTTGCTACAATACGCATTACAACAACAGGGGGCCATCTTGAGCCCTTATCAGGTGAAGTCGAGACCTTAAGATGAACCGTTATCCGAAGATATTTACCTATCAATAAAAACTGTTGAGTACGTGACCTTTCAAATATCGAATAACGACTTATATGTCAATGTCACCGCTAAAAACTGGTGAGAACGTAACAAAAAATAACACCAATTAAGATAAGAAGTGTCGCCGACGACACTTCGGCTTGATAAGTACTAACAAATTTATATAATGAGTAAATAATTTTCTAAGAGCGTTCGATCCATAATGGCGGTTGGATAATTTCTCAAAATCTTCTTAGAGTTACCCCTTCTTCACTACCGGTGGACTATTGAGGGCAGGCAGAGACCACAGACCGCCGTCTTAGCTACGATCCCGGCACACTTTCTTTGCTTCATCCACACTCATCACTCTCTTCATACAACATCGTCAGTTAAGGATTCTTTTGACCTGGCCATTCTTGCGAGTGAGTTAAGATAAATATCAGAAAAATTATTAAGCGACCTAAATCAATTATAACCATGTTATACGTTCACGTTTGAAAATGCAATTTACCATATGTATACAATAAGCGTTATGGTAATCAATTAAAAATAAATTGTCGCAATTACGAGAAATCGAAAAACAGCATGAAGACCGAAATGTAAATCGTTTAGAATAACTGACTTAAACCCTTTGTATATTTTTATATATATATTTTTTTTTTATATATTCACGCCTATCCCCCGCAGGGGTTGGCAGAGACCACAGAGCTCCATCCGCTGCCATTCATCGCAGCGAAACGGCTCGTCATTGGTCGCTTTTCGCCCTCGTGAGAATCAGGAAGTGACAGGTGGCGAACCACGTCGCCGTCATTTTCGACAAATTAGGTATATTAAATTCGTCTTTAGTGAATCCCACGAGCCGCAAGGGAGGATGGAGGTCAGCCCCAGCAGAGCCCTGCATGCTGAGGTAAGGCACCATAGTCCCCGGGGGAGCCCGACCCCGGGACGATCGGCACGTTTTACGACTAGGCTCGCCCCTAGCCACGCATCCATTGGCACGGCAGACCGTGGATTGGCGGAGAGGAAGGGAAAGGATAGAGAAGAAAGGAAGGGGCAGGAAAGGAAATGCGGATTGGGGGGGTTACCAGACTCGGAATAAACATTTAAAAATCCATATAAATATTTATTCCGATGCGGGAACCGAACCCGCGACCATTGACTCCGCGGGCGGATATATATATTTTGATAGAATCCAAAAAATGATATCGGTTAACTCCGAAGTCTTACAGACAAGGGTGTGATATATGTCGGCTCGAATCACCATTAAACCTTTCGCGACGTGCTATTTTCCTATTAAGACGGGCAGTTTTCGAGGTTTGCGGAATCGTACGGTCTGCGTCTTCGTAGCATACATTTACCGGAAAAATACGGTAATCGGCGTCTCTACAAGAATATTGAGCTAAACTAAAAATATAAATTTGGTAATTTTATATTTGTAAACATAATATATACATACGGAAATATATGGTCTTCGGCGCGCAAATGTTAAAATTTTTCCTCTATAACAATTGAAACAGATATATTTAAAATAGTATCTGTAGTAGTAAAAAGAATTCCTCGTGAATTCTTTTTAACTAGTTGAAAAAAAATAAAGTATTATGACTATATGACTTTTACAAAGGGCTATTTATATTCTGTGGAGTGCAGCTAAACCTCGAGAGCATCTCGGCTGCGGTTTAGTGTCAAGAGTTCGCAGTTCATGGTGTCGTTGACCCTGCCATTGTTTCCCTTCCTTTGTTTATTATACAGTTTGGATTTTGATATTTTTGATAAGCATCGCGTCATTATAATATATTTGTATCGCAACAGTATTGTGCTCACAGTAAATGTCACCCATGTCATTTGTATCAATAAATATAAAAAAAATGATAATACATATAAACTATAAAATTATATCCGTGCACTACCGGCTTGGGAAAAAATAGGCCACACTGAAACCCAGCGGTGTGGCTTTTTGCTGAGTGTTGACTATATATCATATATATATATATATATAGTATAGAAATACATATGTATCTATATATATATGATATATATATATATATATATATATATATATATATATATATATATATATATATATATATATATATATATATATATATATATATATATATATATATATATATATATATATATATATATATATATATATATATATATATATATATATATATATATATATATATAGTCTTTGTCTACTGTATTGTTTTATGGTTTGATAAATAAAGTTTTTCTTTCTTTCTAAATATACAACTTTATTGAACAAGCTAATTTCAGCAGTATTTCTGAAGCGACACAATATTGCAGTGATCCGCAACCTTTTTATACCTGCGGACAGTTCAACGTTTGATAATTTCCATCAAAATTTTTCAGTATATCACACCGTCATTCAAGATAATCACAACCATTCGAGAGTACGAAAAAACTAAAGAAAAAATTATGATTATATAGGAATATAAAATCTCTCCGAATATTTTTTTTTCATTGGCTCATAAATCATATACATATAACAACGTATATAAACCATATAACATGTATAATAAGTTTTGATATAGACTACAATTACAAATATTATGTGCACAGGATGTTCCCATTTACTAATACTGGAATGTAAAAAAAGTTATTTTGTTAGTATTTTCGCTAATGTAGTAGTAGTTACTATTTTAACTTAAATGTATATAAAAACTAATTAAAGAAAAATAAAAAAATATCAATGAAACACATTCTTGGAAACTGCAAAAGATTGCGAAGGAATTGGTTGAATTTACGCATTATAATGTTACACACAAATATAAATAAGTGTGCACAAAAACTACAAAAGTGCAGAAAACGTCATTATGTATATGTATGTATGTATATTTATTGTATTTATTATCTGTGACTGCGACCACGGCTGTACTGAATGGCGAAGTAAACTAGATCGCACTAAACTGGCTGTCGTTTCACTTGTCCCCGTATATAACAGTATAAATATAACAATTTTGTTCCGTAATTTATATCATAGTAATTTATATGAAAATTGATATACCTTACAAAAGCAATTATAAATTTGGTTAGGATTGCGCTTACGGCTTCAAATCGTAGCGTCGATTCTAGAATTGGAATAGTGACCTGAACCATATTTTACTAGCAAAAGCATAATTAAATTATTTGGAACAGTTAACAAGAATTCTAATAATATCAAAAATATAATATAATAAAAATAAAATAAGATGTACACTATACTTTACAATGGTACCACAACACAACAAATGAAAAGCACTAGTAGTGATTGTCGCGCACGAAGTTCAACAGATAATATATAAAAGCGTGAAGCGATTTATGTATGTATGGATATAGCGGACACCGATGTAAAACTGGCCTGAGGACGAGGGTATGGAAGGCGAAGCTAATAAAAGAACAGGACCATTGGAGCACGAAACGCCCCGTCATGCGGCAGGCAGGGCGTGAAAAATACGCCAGATGAGCGTAACAACCTACATAACGAGGGAAGTGACGTACCCTATAATCACATATCCATCACGAATATTTATTTTTTTTAACATATTGTACTCCTTCTCAATATTAGCTACTGAAAGCGTGAATGCTGGCCTAATTTGCTTTCTCTGAAGACAGCGCAGCTAAAAAAAATAATAAAAACCTTATTATATTTTTATTAAATAGTAAATTGTTTTTGAATATTCGTGATATAAAACTGTGTAACTAAAACTTACATCCAGCAGAACTAATAAAATACAAAAACTCAGAACGAAATAAAATGTAAACGAAATAAAATGCAAGTGCATACATTTCTTTATGGGATAAGGAGGCACACGAGCTAGCGTGTCACCTGATGGAAAGTAATTAACGCCACCCAAAGACATCTGCAACACCATAGGCTTCATAAATGCGTTTCCGGCCTTTAAGATTTGAAGGTTCTGACGTTCTATCGGTTCGGACATACCGCTGTAGTTAGCTGGCACCATAGAGTGGTGGTGCGTGGAATGAAGTTACATTTACATCCCATATTATCGCTGGAGAAGAATGCCATGAACCAATAGAAAATTTTGTACAGCGTGGATCCTGATTGTATTTGAAGTTTTTTAGAAAAGTTTTTTTGCTCTGGTGGTAAATTTTTATTGTGCGATTTATTATTTTTTTTTCTTTTTGCGTCGATGAAGTCCCATATGATACACAAACTTCGCAATCGAGATTTCAACTTTATAAATTTCACAACATTATCATATGCGAATATTCGTCAGATTAATCTCCATTCTGTACGCCGTAGACGCACCCACCTCGTTATGGGAACACGAGATGAAGTATCTTGTACGTGATAAGATGCTGCTCGTCTTATTTCGAAATATGGTCCCTCGCGCACTTATGGGATATATTTATGTCTATCTTAAGAATATTATACAATATATTATCTCTGTACTTCTATCAATAAAACATTGTCGATTCATATATTAAGAATGTATAAAAATTTAATAAGCAGCAATAGCTTAACTTAGTACCAACTGACAATGATCAAACTTGCTTGGTGGTGGGTTCGAATCTTTTATTGTTCTATTGACAACACTATTTCCTAATGCAAGCATTATTAGCAAAGTTGGAATATTTAACAGGAATTCTAGTACTGTCAAAACATTGCTAATCGTTACTTTTCGGTTGTCTTCCGTAGAGTCAATTATACCCGAAGATGCCTCGTGTTGGGGCGAAACACGTGTCGATTACAAGGTGGAAAAGTGGTAGTGTATATTTGGTGTTGTGTATAGTGGTTGGTGGGTGGAGAGTTACTGGCCATTTTTCGGTAAGTTTTTGGTTTAAGTTCCAAATAAATCCACTCCATCCAGCAGGAAAACACATTATTAATTTTCTGTTATTATTTTGGAATGCAAAATACCGCTTGTTGGTACCCATCTTGCCCAAAGTAAAAACGGAAAACCGAAGACACTTTCTATCACAACCTGCGAGGATTTCCTTTATATTAGGGGATTACATTTGTTGTGTAGTTAGTTGATTATCAAATATAGATTTACGCGTATATGTTCATACCTGCATTAGATTAACTGAATAATAAATCAGCTATCATAGCAGTATGTTTTTTACTTAACAAACATACCAACAACAACAACATTCAAATCTCAACACTGTTAACGTTTCAACTGTTACGACTGTATTGATTAATTTATTTATTGATTCTATCTGAGATACAATATTTTTAATGTTGGACAATTGATATTAACAGTGAAATTAAAGTACATATTTTATATCGTAAATATTATTCAGAACCGCATAATAAGTTATAGTAAAAACATCGACATTACATTGAGTAGAGAACACACCCCTGGCATACGAACGGTCCGAAACTAAATAACGAGATCTCTCGCTAACACTGTAGATAAAACTCTTCCGCAAGGTTAACGGGTAATTTGATTTTCTTTATTGCATCTTCGCTCGGTCGGTCGTGGCTTGTAACGTGAGATAGTGTTATCTTTAAACCACAGTCACATTAACAATGTGTAGCCTTTTATTTTGCAGTAGATAGATGTCGCTATAAAAATGACATTAAACGAGAACAAAATGAAGAATTAACAGAAGAAATGTTGGAACGGGGGGATTACCTGCGTCGTCGGAGTCTGAAAAAGACTATTGTGTAATTACTCCACTTGTGTCGTCATGTATAGGCATGTGCAAGCCATTATGATTGTATTTTATTTTTATTTAAATATTTGTAAGGCAAGAGAAAAAATTAAATATTTTTTTAAATATATAAGTTATCCTTAAAATGACGAGTCAGCTTTACACTTATAGCCTCCAACTAGGTTTCGCGGCACCGTATGTTCGCGGTAACGTTAGACACTAAAGACTCAGAATAAATAAAAATAATTAAAATGTTTCCTGATGTTGATATCGAACCTGCAACACGGAACCACGGACTCAGAAAGAACAATTCGCTACTATGCTATTTGAGTCGATAATCTATCATAATACTTCGAGATGAAGCTCCCAAGCGACGTAATAACTTGTCCTCGTCTTTAACCTTTGCATTCACTTTTACCTTACAATTTCTTTAAGAATATCCCCTTACTTTAAACTCTCATTATCGTTTTTCCTCCAAACCGACCTTAATTAACGAGACAATGAAACCGGAGATTTAACGAGAAAATATCTCCAGACTTATCCCTCGAGTTTACGGCTGACTTATTATGCTGGCCGTGAATAGAATAATATATCCAAAGCTCGCTTACCTGTAACAAAACAAAAAAAAGTTAGAAAAATATCACGTTGCACGGTCAAAATAAGAGAGAAAACAAACATGTGGAAAAATATCACTCATACATCCTCTGTTACAGCAATACACACGTAAAAGTCCACTACTGGACATTGGCTACCCTTAAAAAAATTAATCCTTTCCTCGCCTTAAAAAAAATTATCGTAACACCCATGCTTAGCGGATCGATTAGCGATTGAAGATTGGTTTTCATTCTTATATAGACGTGTGGTAACTGCATCTCTTGGTATGTGCTCCCATAATACATCATATATATATATATATATATATATATATATATATATATATATATATATATATATATATATATATATATATATATATATATATATATATATATATATATATATGATGGAGTATGCTGTAATGGTCAATTATTAATTATATGTATGTGCCCATTATGTTTGTGAAGTTTTGACTGTATTTAAGAAAAAATAAATTATGACAACTTTTTTGCATGCCATTTAATAATGGCTAAATTGGAGGACACTTGTGGACTGCAAATCTTGTTTAATAACAATCCAGTTTAATGCAAATAAAGAAATTATTATTATTAAAACTATTTGGAAAGTGTTGTGTATGTGCGTAATCTTAAGATTTATTCATGTATACGATAATGTTCGCATAATAAATAAGTATGCAACTAGCCAGCGTTTTGATTGCTTGCGTATCGTCATACACCTTGTTAACATTTACAACATATATGTATGTATATGTGTGTAAGTGTATACTTACTTATGGCTATTATCTTTGTTTATTAATATTTTTTTTCTTCTCTATCACGATAATGTATCACCAACTTACATCAAATTATCTTTTTAACATTATGTCATCCTATGGTTGTCTGGAAGAAACCTAAAGACCGCCATTTGTATATAAATATTTTTTTTTATATATTCACGCTTATCCCCCGCAGGGGTTGGCAGAGACCACAGAGCTCCATCCGCTGCCATTCATCGCAGAGAAACGGCTCGTGATTGGTTGCTTTTCGCCCTCTTGAGTGAGAATCAGGACGTAACGGGTGGCGATTAAATTCGTCTTAGTTAATCCCACGAGCCGCAAGGAAGGATGGAGGTCAGCCCCAGCAGAGCCTTGCATGCTGAGGTAAGGCACCATAGTCCCAGGGGGAACCCGACCCCGGGACGATCGGCACGCTTGCGACTAGGCTCGCCCCTAGCCACGCACCCATTGACACGGCAGACCGTGGATTGGTGGAGAGGAAGGGAAAGGATAGAGAAGAAGGGAAATGGCAGGACAGGAAATGCGGATTGGGGGGGGGGTTGGTTACCAGACTCAGAATAAATATTTATAAATCCATATATATATTAATTCCGATGCGGGGATCGAACCCGCGACCATTGACTCCGCGGGCGTCGGGCCGTGTCACTGAGCCAATCGGTCGTCTAACATACAAGATTAAGCCCCTAGGGAAACTTAATACAAAATTAATATGAGTTCAACAAAACTCTCAAAGTCAGCGTGACCGAGTAAATGTCGAGTGCGTGACAAAGTTCACTCGAGACGGTTGAGTCTCAACATGCATCCGTTTGAGTGAGCACGCCGCATGATGAGAAGCAACGGGGTGACGAGACGCCGCGAATACTTCATTAGAGGTGACATCGAAGAAAGGGAAAAAAGACAAGAAGCTTGCGGAATTTCTTTTCGCCGTTTGTTCTGCGTTCAAAGAAACCTCAATACAAAATGACGGTAGTTACATAATTGTAGGCGAATTGATGTTTCACTAGATGGTTTTCTACATAGGCATATAAGCATGTGAGTCACTTGACAGTAAACAATCAACATCCCCCATGGACGTCCGCAACGCCAAGAGCACTGCAGATGCGTTGCCTACCTTAGGGTTAGGATGTGAATAATGGGAAGAGAAGAAAAAAAGCAAGGGGAGGCGAGTTCAGCCTCTATGGGATAGGAGGGCAAACGAGCAAGCATGTCGCATGATGGAAAGCAATCAACGCCGCCCATGGACAACCGTAAACAAACCGTAAGCTGTTGTTAGGGTAAACATGTAGACTTGACACTATTTATACTAAAAAACTGTTAAAGCAGGTTCATTTAGTTGAAATGACGGCTTTGTGTTCATGAAAATACATATGTGAGTAGGGTCACGCTATCAACACGTTATTTGCAAAAAATCGGTGTATAAATTTCGCATAAAATGCCCTATACGTCTCTTTAGGCGGGCATTGTACTACGTGTGTATCTAAGTACTATAAGGCCAATATATTTTTATTTCAAAAATTATATATTTAGAATTTTTATTTAGAATTGTTAACACAGCTATGTCTAGGTGCAATCTCCTCGCACAACAATGTCTTGAGATTGCCCTTTTTCTTAATTGGAAAATAACTAAACCAATTTCCTGGTCCCGAGATATAATAACAATCAATCAATCAATCAGAATATTTTCATTAATCATAGTCACAAAAAGTTGTTATACACGTACATACATAGTTATACAGCATACTTGCCCCGTAAGGACATACAAAACTTATCACTTTATTTATTTAGTACCTAGTCAATTGTCTGTAATAAAAATTAATGGTCATCCAGGGAGTGTAATTCAATAATTTTTTTTTTCTTATCTTTTTTTATTCTATTATATATCTTTCAGCACTCCTCCTCCCATATGAATCTCCTCCTTACCCATATGAATTTTATATATGTCAAACCACACTCTAACTCACACTTATCCGTGCAATGTGCTTAGACAAAAAGAATTACAAAGATTTTTGTTCACATATTAATAATAATATCTAATAAAAAAAATTCACATTTCATTATATTATGATGTCGCTGTAACAATCCAGTCCTAGACATTGGACTCTCTTGAAATTGAAGTCGACGTAATGCTCACATTTGACGAAGAATTTGGCGATCAACTGAGATGAGATAGGAAGGCAAAAGCATGCATGTCACCGTAATGGAAAGCAATCAATGCCGAATCACGAACGCGTATATTAGTTCATATAAAATAAGTAATAATACTTTTTCATCATCATCATTACCATCCTGGGGTATTCCACAGCTAAATATAGGGCCTCCCTCTAGAAGCGCCACCTATCCCAATCTTGGGCTTCAAGCGTCCGGTTTCTGCTAGCTGCCATGCGTAAATTGTTGCACCATATAGCCGGGAAACGTCCCACGATACGTTTGCCATTTTCACTCTAGCGCTTATCTTGTCTGGCTGTTGTCGGATCTCCGATAAACGTGACAAGCCCATTGCCACTTCAATTTGCTAATTCGAGAGGCTATGTCGGTGACTTTAGTGCTCTGGCGGATTTGTTCATTCCGAATCATATCTACCAGAGAAACTCCAAGCATAGCTCTGTGAGCGACTCTGAGCTTGTGAAGCAGACGGACTGTCAGCGTCCACGTTTCGGCACCGTGAGAGAGTATAGGTAGAATACACTCGAAAAAGTATGTCAGTAAATTTGGTTCTCCGGCAGTAGTTTCTTCATTCAGAATCATACACACCTTAGAAACGAATTATTAATAATGTTAATGTAGGTATGTTAGTTGATAATAAACGACATTGGTATAAATATTAAAACTAACAATTGCCATTTAAACAAAGGTGATTCCACGAACGGTATAAAAAATGTCAGTACCACACGCAACGCCCCCATCCCCACCTTTCTCCGAGCCAGCATTGAAACAAGGTCAAGGATGAAGGTTGTCGAGTTCTACACAGTAGCTATTTATGTATCCGATTACAAAAGTTTTTCCGTTTATTTTTTTTTGCTTCGGTATTTATTATTGCTGGCGGTGGCGCAATGTGTATTCTGATAACATCCGTGTGCTTCTACTACAATACTAAATAATAATAAATACCTTCAATTATAGAATTGTACATATGTTACAGGAATTGTGTGTGTGTATATATATATATATATATATATATATATACATACATATACATATATATATATATATATATATATATATATATATATATATATATATATATATATATATATATATATATATATATATATATATTGATCGTTCGGGTCATTACATACAACTAACTGAAATGTTTGTTTTAATGGGATAGGAAGGCAAAAGAGCAGGCGTGTCACCTGATGGAAAGCAATCAACGCTGCCCATCAACATCCGCAATACCATAGGCAGTGCAGAAGCGTTGCCGGCCCCTCTAGAAAGTGTTAGGGCCTCCGGACAAAGCGCGGTAGCTAAGCTACCACTCAGGGACCGGTTTTCTGCGGGATTATTTATCCTAATCTTATCTTTATAACTGCAGGCTGCAAAACAAAGCTGAGAAAGACCGCTATGTATAAAATTGCATTTTCATACATAGCATGCTCTCTCGGCTTATACAATACAATACGTACTCTAAAGTAAATGTCGCAAGCATCATGCATTTCGCTTGCTCGCTATTGTAAAATACTAGCCTTTGCCCGCGGCTTCGCTCGCGTGGAATTTGGTCTGCTACATTAAGTTTCGTGACGGATCATTTTAAATAAATACATATATTTTTTTACTTAATTTATAGTTCACAATTTTGGCCATAGTCGCTTCCACATAAAGAGTAACAAACATACATACTCACAAACTTTCGCATTTATAATATTAGTAGGAGTAGGAAGTAGGATTAGTAGGAAGGATTTAATTGATATGAATTACTAAATTCTGATCAATAAAAGCTATATATAATACGCCTTGTTTTTTCAGTATAACGCTCATATTACCTACAATTTTTTTAAGTCCAGTTATTATGGTCTACAGCAGTCGACCCCAACTCCCAGTCCGATTCCGTGTCATAGCTCAAGTAGTACCGGACCGCGCAAGACAGAGTATTTTTATTTTTTTAACAGTTAGATTATTTTCCCGTTCGATTGTGCGACTTTCCATGGACTAGAGATTAAAGTGAGCTGAGCGGCAGTGGTGTTGTATACTTGATGGAAAGAACGGGAGAAATTTGAGACAACGATATATAAGTACGTCAACGTGCCCCCCCCCCCCCCCCAATGGTCTGCGATGAAATTTTTCGATATTATCAAACGCTGAACGTTCCGCACCGATATAAAGTATGGAGACCACTACACAGAATTATTCAGAGTCTGTTTAAAATTAGTGTGTTTAAAATGGTACCCGCGATCCGAGGAATTAAAAAAATATATAATATGTATCATAAAATTAAATTCATTCCCTTTTAATAATACCGAATCATTTGCCAAGTTTTGATATCAACAAAATTTGTCATTGTGACTAAGCTTCTCATAATCTCGATTAAATCTTATCAAATAAACGGCACGGCTTTAAAACATTACTTTTCGTAAGTGGCAAAACGCTTGGCGCAGATCCAAAATCGCAACGAAACAATATCGTTACAGAAAAATGAGTAATGGACAGGGAGAAAAAACTGCATGATAAATACTTTGGTTTGCTTCCACTGCGGGAACTAGTTTCGACCGCATAGACGCAGTCGTGCAGGCAATGCGGTTTGTATAGAACAAAGGCCTATATATGTGTATTATTTAACTAGCTTTTACCCACGCTTTGCAATTCTATTCGAAGGGAAAAAAGGAAAGAACGCAGAGATGTATAATCTCTTTGCGTATTATATCGAATTTAATACGGCGAATGTTTGTAGAGTTGTTTAATCTCTATTGAACTGCACAAATTAAAAATAGGTTCCTTCACCATCACCTGGGTCACTGGGAATGTATCACCGGCGATTAAGTCGCCGTTCTCCGCAAGAAACGTGGAAGGATTAACAACCTGCGGTGTTTCCAAACATATAAAACATAGAGATGTTCAAGAGACTTGCGTGTATGCCCACAAAGGGTCTGAAATGCATTTGTGATACCTATGCTCTATCCAATTAAACCTGTTAAATGTCATACACAAAATAAATATTTTTTTATATATATTCACGCCTATCCCCCGCAGGGTTTGGCAGTGAGTACAAAGCTTCATTCGCTACCATTCATCGCAGCGAAACGGCTCTCCATTGGTTGCTTGTCGCCCTCGTGAGAATCAGGACGTGACAGGTGGTGAACCACGTCGCCGTCATTTTTCAACAAATTAGGTATATTAAATTCGTCTTAGTGAATCCCACGAGCCGCAAGGGAGTAAGAGAAAGGATAAAGAAGAAAGGGCAGGAACGGAAATGCGGTTGGGGGGGGGGTTACCAAACTCGGAATAAATATTTATAAATCCATACATATATTTATTCCGATGCGGGGATCGAACCCGTGACTATTGACTCCGCAGGCAGAAGGCTCCACCACACAATCCGTCGTCTAATAACGTCAAAATAAATAAATTGTCTAACTAAACTATCACTAACTACTAAATACTACTATCAAACATGCAAATTTCTAGTAATTCTTCAAATATATTCACCAAATATCTTCCTTTGACACCCATTCTGCAGGCTAACGTCGCTACGTTGTTAACTCTACCAAGTTCGAAATGGCACACAATTTGTCATCGTACATGGTTAGCACTCACAGTTTAAAAGTCAACAATCCTTTAACTCATTCGTACACTTTCAAATGTAACACAAGAATTTCAGTAATTTTTGTCCACAAATTATTTTTTACATTTATACCTGTTTAAAGTAATATAAGATTCTGTTTTTAACATTTGATTTGAAATATTTATTTTGCTTTGAAAGCATTTCCATCTAAATAAATAATAAATAAATATAGTCAGAAATATAGGACAACATTTAATACCCGCACTGAAATAACAACTCAGTTCCATACGCCACTGATAAAACCAAACTAAAATCTACATTTTCATGAGATAAGAACTAAAACAAATGAAAAGTTTGTGAGTTCGCCACTCCTCTTGAATAATAATCGCAGTTTCACTAGTTTTATTTTGACCAAGGTATAGTACAAAAGAATTCAGAGCAGCTTTTGTTTTGAAACTCATTTTTAATGTGAACAGTCTTGGGAGAAATTAAGCAACTTTTTGCAAGGGAGGCAGAAAAACCTCCCTTAAGGTGATGTAACAGTGTAAAAATAACTCTTTGAATACATTGTACGAGGATTCAATAACTTTTTACATTTCAAAAGTTATTTAACTAATTGCGCGCATTTAAATACGTGTTGTTTAATTAATAAAAAATATTAATTCATTCAAAAAGCAATCATAGACGAGTAAAATCGTCAAAAAAGAAAGAATATGTAGGAAAATAAAACTATACGTAAAATTATGGCAACCGTGGTTGCCAAAACCGAGACACTTTTTAATCAATAAAGAAAAAATGAAGGTGCCGATTATGTTTACGAACTGAGAGACATGTTTTACAAACAGAATCACGGATACAAATTCTAGGTAGTACAAGTCTAGCCTACTATCTCGATGCCTGTTTAATGTTACCTTCCCTATACGCTGCCCGGCTACTTTAAAAACAAAGCAATTCTTCAAAACTTTCTTCATTTCGCGATGTGGGCCGAACGTTGACCCGGACCTCAAAGAGCACGGGACTTGGGAACGGAATAATTGAATGTTAGGGCTAGTCGCAGTCCACTCTAACTGAATATTTCGCTTATTACATCCTTTTTGTCGTTTGACTTTGAATTGGAAATCGGGATATCTATAACTCACTGTAGTACAAATTGTATTCTATAATTAAGACTCACTGGCGGCACGGACTTTAAAAATATAAAATCTCTGACTTTGTACGTTGCGCAAATATCGTACAGCTATTTTTTATGGGATAGGAGGGCAAACGAGTAAGCATGTACACCTAATTAAAAGCAACCAACGTCGATCTTTAAGGTATGTTGTAGGCTTGCGTTTTGAATGTGCCAATGTCGTATCGGTTCGGACATACCGCTGAAGTTAGCTGGTAAAGTATTAATTATAGTAATAAAAGATTATATTTTTTAAAGTTCGATTTACATACCGTGGAAAAACAATTCTATTTTTATAATAATTTCATAAGTAAATCATCAATAAGTCTACATAAATAAATATATAAATATGACTTACGCAACTGATAATTAAGCGGGCATGATAGCTGAATCAGTGTAGAAAGAATTGTTCTAATATTTACATGCCGGGGAAAAACAATTCTATTTTCATAATAATTTCACAAGTAAATCATCAATAATTCTATATAAATAAATATATAAATATGAACTATGCAACTGGTACTTAAGCGATATCTCAGAAGCGGGAATCATAGCTGAATCAGTGTAGAAAGAATTGTTCAATATTCTTGAGTATAAATAGGAAACTTATATATAATAATAACTTATATAATATTTCAATTACAATAGATAACTTCAAAAATATAATAAAAACTTCAAAAAACTTTCTAATTGTCAAAGGCCGACAACGCTTCTGCGATGTCTGTGGCCATGGTGTTATAGATGTCTATAGGTTTGTGTTGATTGCTATCCATAAGGAGACACCCTTGTTTGTTTACTTCCCTATATCATAAGAAAATGAGATCTAATAATAAACCGTTACGACATTGGAACTTTTAAATAACAAGCCTATACATACCTAAAACGCCGGCAACGCTTCCGCGACTCCTGCGGTGTCACGGTTGTCCATGGGTGGCGTTGATTGCTTTCCATCAGGCGACACGCTTGCTCGTTTGCCCTCCTATCCCATAAAAAAATCTAAATTTGACCTGATTTTATTTTATATTCGAATAACATTTCGTTAGGTAATTTCCGGACATTGTCGGTAAAGTCGACTACTTCTATCCATTGACTGGCGAGGTAATCAATAAGTCAACTGTGAAGACACTTGCCGCGTGTCTTGCACGCTCGAAGTAAGAAACAGTTTCAACCAATTAAGGGCACAGTGCTTAAGAAACCTGCGCGGTAGAAAAATTATATAATTCAAGGTAAACAAAGATAAACGTATGCAAATAGATGCGTGAAGCCTAAGATCGGTCTGGGTGGCGCTTCTTGAGGGAGACCTGTGTCCAGCAGTGAACTGCGGCAAGCTGTTGATGATGATGATATGCATATCGACTCCGGATTTGTACAATATTATATATTAAAATATAACAGGAATATTATACATATTTTGATTCAAAACAGAATCAAGGCCAGGAACGCGTCTGCAATGCCTCTGGTATTGCAGAAGTCTATGAGCAACATCGAGTACCTACCCCGTGAAAATTTTAAAATGCATTTAACAATCTTAATCTACAAAAAAACATGATTTGAAAATTTAGCCAAACAAATAAAATTTTTGGACATTAAATAAAATATGCTTGTTGTGATGTAAAAACTAAATAAAAGTATAAAAACGCCATTAAAGTAAAAATTATACAATTCCCATAATTAATTAATTGTTAGTAATATCAATTTTCGCAACATCTGCGCCTCTAGTTAAATTTAACATAAAAAAAAATAAACCTGAAAGATAGTTCCAAGTCGCCAAGTTTGGACAACCCAACAAAGACCTACATTAGGCGTCCCCTAGTTAGAAAGTAACCTTACAATTTACCAGCTCAAGGGAATGAAAAAGTTTTATTAAAGTGTGACAGATTTTTGTAATGCAATGTAATTTGTGTACCTAATATTGACTTTATTCTGTCTTCTCTGCCAAGGGACCTTATATTTTACACTTTAACAAAATTAGGCGTCAAAGTTTCGAAATAGAAACAGCAACTTAAATAGGGTAAGTTATATTTAAAATTAATAAATATATATATGTGTGTGTGTGTGTGTATATATATATATATATATATATATATATATATATATATATATATATATATATATATATATATATATATATATATATATATATATATATATATATATATATATATATATATATATATATATATATATATATTTTGGTAGTACTATGTTGGGACCGGCCATGATTTGACTATGGTCCAATTAAAATTTCAAAACCCTCCACGAATTGCTATGAAGATTCCTCATTAATTTATAACATACATAGCCCATATGTGTTAGGACATGTTTGATATGGTACATAGTATATAAACCTGTCCCTTTTTTCCAAAACGGATTGAAGATTAGAAAAACAAAATATCGAATCAATTAAACTTAAACGGTGAATTCTAGCAGGTAGGGAAAATAATGCGCCTCGGGACGTACGACTAATGAGAAAACCCCGTGGGAAACTCTTGAAGTCACTGACCGGAGTGTAAACAGGTCAAACTCTAGAACTGTGGGCGTTTATGCCAACTTTAATAACAGGTTTGCTTTAAAGGCAATTCTGATTTAACTAAATTGTTAAATTATAATAAAGCAATTTGAAACAGCAATAGCTCCATTGGCATGGGTTACGATTATCAAAAGTTCAAATTAGACAATCTAAAGGTTTGGTTTCTATTCTACTACTGCACTATTAATTAGAACCGTATTTTTCTAGCACAAACATTATAAGCATATTAGTAAACAAACAGTGATAACGTTTGTTGAATGATTCAATTATATTATATACAATATATATATGGATTTATAAATATTTATTCCGAGTCTGGTAACCCCCCAAATCCGCAATTTCTTTTCCTGCTCTTTCCTTTCCCTTCCTTTCCGCCAATCCATGGTCTGCCGTGCCAATGGATGCGTGGCTAGGAGCCTAGTCGAAAGCGTGCCGACCGTCCCGGGATCGGGCTACCCCGCGTACTATGGTGCCTTACCTCAGCATGCAGGGCTCTGCTGGGGCTGACATTCATCTTCCCTTGCGGCTCATGGGATTCACTAAGACGAATTTAATATACCTAATTCGTTGAAAAATGACGGCGACGTGGTTCGCCACCCGTCACGTCCAGAGTCTCACGAGGGCGAAAAGCGACCAATGGAGACCCGTTTCGCTGCAATGAATGGTAGCGGATAGAGCTCTGTGGTCTCTGCCAACCGGGGGGTATAGGCGTGAACATATATATATATATATATATATATATATATATATATATATATATAGAACGCCGCCCATTGGAGAAGCGTTGCCGATTCATAGAATAGCCGATCCAGAGGAATGTATAGGCTTATTTTTTAGTAGTTAAAAACGAATTGTTGCAAAATTAGTAATGATAAACTACAAACTTGTCAAAATATTCAATAAATGCAGTGAAATACGAACGAAAGGAACGAATTGTCATTCAATTGATGTGCACTGACTCCAAAGATTAGATCGTCAGAGAGATCTTTCGAATTTTCTCAAACGGCAAACTCCGTTCTGTAAATTGTACCAACACAGTCGCAGCGAAGCACTCTATCGATTTTCTCCAGGCAAAAGTGTTTGTGTAAAGGACTACCCTTTCTATTACCCCAACCCGTTGGTTCTCGCCGCACCCATTCATGCATTTGCATAACTTGCAGAAGTATAATTAGGAAATTTCGAAGACTAAAGTAAAGAATAATATTTTTCGCTTCTATTCATTATGTCATTTTTTATGTGAAACATCTTACGTATGTATCATCTCATCCCGGGGTATGGGAGTGAATTCGTAGACCAAGATGTCGTCTCGATTCAGGCTTTGCTCCCATCAACTCGACTCTACATATGGTAGAAACCTAGCTGTCGTCAATGTTTCAAATCTACTAAACGTCCTATGACGCTTCTCTTTTTTTCTCTACATTGTCTAAAATGGATTTGTTCAAGTAAATATCCTTTATAGGACACAATAAGGCATATATACAAATTATTTATATTCTAATTAAAATTTGAATATTAACTAAAAGAAATATTAATTATTTGCCTTTCGTCTCTCGAGGCCATACTGTGCTACTTTATACATATAACATCAAAGGGCTCTCTGAGAACGGAAACACTAATAAGATCTTTACCATATACATACATTTAATTCTTCTGTACGCGTGTTTAAGTAGGCCTCTAGATGATTCAGATTTACAATTGGATCCTGTATATGGCACTGTAATCGGGTCCTACATTTTTTCTTTTAAAGGTAAGACAACGTTTTCCGCGCACACTAGTTAATTATAAAGGACATATATTAACATTATGGCATTGCATTTATTATTATTGAAATATGTATTTTAAGGGAGTCAATGGTCGTGGGTTCGATCCCCACACCAGGATAAATATGTATATGTATGGCCTACTGATGATTATTCCGAGTATGGTAAACTTGCCAATCCGCGTTGAAAAAGCATGGTGGGTTATCATCCGTTACTTCAAAAATAGGGAGGTCCGTGCCGAGCAGTTGAATATACATATATGAATTGTAAAAAAAGCATTTTAAGTTTTACATACTTAATTCTATTATTACATAATATAAGAATAAATATTTATTTATTAAAAAACAAAAATAATTGAAATTTAATGTTTCTAGACAGAAGCGATGACCTTTAGAGTAATTTAATCGCGTGTTACCAATGGTTGGATTTAATCGATCAAAAATTCAATCCAACAAAGGCTATTCCTACAAAACATTCGTACTCTTGATTACGTTTTCCATTAAATAGAATATAGAACTATATTAGATTGGTGGAGCGAGTGACCTGTTCAATAATTCATAGCCAGAACAACGACAATGGCATTATGGCATACATTTTTAGCTCACCGTTCTAGACTTACTTCTTTGAAACACTTTTTAATAAATTATTAGACTAGTGATTGTATGTTTTTATGGAACACAAACACAAATGAGATACATGATGAAAGCAACCACCGCCGCTTATGCGTTTCTTTCGTGGCGGACTAGGCAAACGAGCATGCGGATAACCTGATGTTAGCCTAATCACCGCCACTCATAAACTCAATAGAAGACCCATAGAAATCCGCAAGAAGGTGTCACAAAGAAATTGCCAGCGTTTCGTGAACACATCGTACGTCTCGGTATTGTGTATAGTGGTTTGTGAGTGGAGAGTTGCTAACGGCCGTTTTACGGTAAGTTTTAGTTTAAGTTCCAGGTAAATCCACTTCATCCAGCAGGAAAACATACATTATTAATTTTCTGTTATGGTTTGCTTGTCGCGGATCTTAGCTAAGTAAAAGTTTTGACTGTGCTGTCCACACACTACTAACATGTCTACATCACTGGATAATTATTTCATACAAATCTTTTTACATGGTATCGAAAAAAAAATTGTTCTGATAGATAAATCTGACGATAGTGAGTGCCTATTGTATTAGGGCATAAACTTAAGATACGGATTTTTCAAAAAAAAAATTTAGGCAATTTTGCTAAGATAAGAATTTATTATTAATAAAAATTCTATATGACTAAACAAATATGACAAAAGGAACAACTACATATAAAAATTAAAAAAAAAATTACTTCCGACCAAAGTAACAGACGAAGCAAAATTGTGTTATTTTGCAAGCGGCATTTTGAGCTACCGTATTTTAAGTATAAGCTTGAAGCTTGTTAATTAAAGCTTTTATATAGTATACGTGTATACGTATACTATACTCATCAACATATCAAAGCTCCAGGTGTCCTCTAAAAAGGACGATCCCATGAATATGTTGATCTAATAATATAACGCGATATCCGATTCGCATCCGTATCCGCAGACATTTTACCGTTCTTTATATTATAAATAAATTGCATACACAAGACTATAAAGTAAAATATTGTATTAACGTTAATTTTTTTTAGGAAATGACATAAGCTTGAAGACAAAAATATGACGGCATTTAATATATAATTAGAAACTTAAGAAAACAGTCTCATCCAATTTGTATCCGAAAGAGATTCTACGACCCGTTATCCACGATTTTAATAAAGAAGACTAGCAATGTTTTAATATATCAAAGAGAGATGGCATATGACAAGCGAACTATTATTTTAGAAAGAATATATAACGAGAATTCTATTAATAAATAGAGCTATTAGCTACTTCTAAGCTAATAGTGCACTTCTAACTAAGCTAATAGTGAATTTCTCAAATTTCCAACATCTCGTCAACGTATCTGCAATGAACTTGATAGTATAGATGTGAATTATTACTAATTAACCATCGGGTGATGCGTATAATTCTTTGTGATCAGCATGCTTATATCATAAATATCATCTCACGAGGGTTTATTAAGGTTAATCTAAAAATTAAGGTTAATCTAAAAATTAAGGTTAATCTTTTTTATGTGATCGAAAGACAAACAAGCAGGCGTATCACGTAATAGAAAGTATTCAACTTATCGAATTCCTTTAAACTATGTACCATTACTATCCTCTAAACTAAAAAACTTAATATATATATATATATATATATATATATATATATATATATATATATATATATATATATATATATATATATATATATATATATATATATATATATATATATATATATATATATATATATATATATATATATATATATATATATATATATATACAGTTTACTATATACTATATATAGTAGACACTACATGCGTCATGTTATATTTTAATTCATTCATTTCTAAATCTTAGTACGTCCCAGTCTATCTTATACATGTGTTAACTCATGTATCACTATGTTCGTACACGCTAATCTCCGAAATCACCACACTAATCTCAATTAAATTTTATGAGAGTGTATGGAAAATAAGATACTCTTGGGCTCGGTAGGTGGCGTCATTGACGAGACCTTATTTTTTTGGTCTACATATAAGGCGGTTTGTGGCAGTACGTTTGCCCAGTCCCACTACGTACATATATATTTCAATTTGCTTACACACGGACCGTTCAACACTTTCTTACACTTTAAACTCCCCTTTATTAAACAACCCTTACCCTTTTCCTAGCCATGGCACAGCACTTCACTAACGATCACCATGATAAAACGTACAGGGGAAATGAACAAACGTCCGTTCGCGCCGAAATGCGGAATCAAACTGCTGTAAGGGATGGGGTGGTCGCCCTATATTCGTTAGTTTCCATTCTCTAAAGACACAAGAACGCATCGCTACACAGAGCAATATAAACTGTATTGTTTGTAAACAAGGTAAATATTGCTTTATTATTACTTAAATTCAATCAGAAATTAAACTATAATAATAAAAAACTCCTATAATTTAATTACAAATAAATAATTATTTTTTTAAAAAAAAACCAAGTTACGTTCACAAAATTTGTCAACGTATTTTGTAAGACCTCAAAGATAACTTTGCATCATATGGCGTTAGACAACTATTATAAGATATATTTTATTGAAATGGTATTTTTAATTCGCTTCTCAGGTAACAATGTTCCACAAGTCAGTACATATCATATCATTTTTACAATATATTTTTTTCATACTATAGAATTATATTACGACTTTTGTTTACTGTTGATCTTTTGACATCTAGTTGTTTAAGCTCCGTTGCTTGAATTAATGATTTAAGGTCGTGAGTTAGTATCTTCCATTAGACTATTAATGGGTATCGTTTCTTATGACAAAAATGATTAATTTGAACAATATTTGATAAAAAAATTTTGTGCAATAATTTTTGATACTGTCGTTTTAAAAAAACAATAGATTTAATTCTCAGCAAAGTGGTATTCGCTTTGCTGAAAATTAAACTAAAAACTTATATTATTACATTATATTTTTTCTGAGTTAGTGATCAGAATCTTTCACAAAAACACTTTCAGACAATGGCCACTCACTGGCTCTTACCATTGTTACG
>JASFAT010000286.1:0-32420 GCA_031353405.1 Baronia brevicornis
TATATGTATGTATATATATATATATATAAATATATATATATATATATATATATATATATATATATATATATATATATATATATATTTATATATATATATATATACATACATATAAAGTATTTTCGTATTTTTTTATTATTATTAGTAATCAAACCTCTTTGGCTGTACTGAATGTAACTGGCTGGTTTTAATACCATTAAATGTGACATTCTGAAGATGAAATAAAAAAAAAGCTAGTTCCCGCCATTTTTCAATTGTTTTTCAAGCAAGCAAAATGAACGTATGTGACGAAGAAATTCGGTACATTTAAAAGTTTTATTACAAAAAAGGTAAAAATGCGACGAACACCGGAATTTACGGACCTAATGCGGCATCAATATATATATATATATATATATATATATATATATATATATATATATATATATATATATATATATATATATATATATATATATATATATGTATATATTAAGCAGTTTACACTTTGGGATTTCTCGGGAGTTTGTCACTTAACTTTTGGGAGTTGAAAACTTAAGAGACTTAAGAGGATATCTAAATATAATTAAAGAAAGATGTCTACAAGTTCAAAACTGATAGACGACGCCAATCTCCACAAAAATGTATCGTAAAAAGTGAGAAATAACTTTTTATTTCAAACATTTGTCTATTTATAAGTAATTCCTTTTTTGTAATCCTGTAATCTGTTTAACAATGAATGTTTAAAAACCAGTTGTTATTCTTCAATTATTGAGTTTCACTTTTCAAACTTTAAATCGAATGTGCAGAAAACCTCTGGAAATTGGCTTATGAAAATTTCATCGTAACGTTGACATCGAAAATCGTCGTGGATTATATCTTATACCCTTTTTACGTGCATCGAAACAGAATTTTTAAGCAATCTATGAATTCATTGCCAGATATGTGAGTCATTAATAACTGAAGGAAATATTTCTTTTGTACCTTAATAAATTAGTTTTCTTCACTTTTAAATGTATTTTTGACTTCCTTCGATTTTACTAAACGATAAATTGATTGATGGAGTCAGGCGGCACTTTGCGGAAATCCATTACTATGTGAACAGTCAGAATTTTTACTTAGCTAAGATCCACGACAAGCAAACAAAAATAGAAAAATAATAATGTGTCTTTTACTGGAAGAAGTGGATTTACAGTTGTCTTCTGTAGAGTCTACTATACCTGATGATGCCCCGTGTTGAGGCGGAACATGTGTCATGTACATTGTGGAAGAGTGATGGTGTTGGTGTTATTGATATTGATTGGGAAGTGGAAAGTTGCTGACGGCCGTTTTTTTAGTAAGATTTAGTTTAAGTTCCCCGTAAATCCACTTCTTCCAGTAAAAAACACACATTATTATATTTCTTTTTTGGTTGCTTGTCACGGATCTTAGCTAAGTAAAAATTCTGAATGTTCACATAGTAATGGATTTCCGCAAAGTGCCGCCTGACTCCATCAATCAATTTATCGTTTAGTAAAATCGAAGGAAGTCAAAAATACATTTAAAAGTGAAGAAAACTAATTTATTAAGGTACAAAAGAAATATTTCCTTCAGTTATTAATGACTCACATATCTGGCAATGAATTCATAGATTGCTTAAAAATTCTGTTTCGATGCACGTAAAAAGGGTATAAGATATAATCCACGACGATTTTCGATGTCAACGTTACGATGAAATTTTCATAAGCCAATTTCCAGAGGTTTTCTGCACATTCGATTTAAAGTTTGAAAAGTGAAACTCAATAATTGAAGAATAACAACTGGTTTTTAAACATTCATTGTTAAACAGATTACAGGATTACAAAAAAGGAATTACTTATAAATAGACAAATGTTTGAAATAAAAAGTTATTTCTCACTTTTTACGATACATTTTTGTGGAGATTGGCGTCGTCTATCAGTTTTGAACTTGTAGACATCTTTCTTTAATTATATTTAGATATCCTCTTAAGTCTCTTAAGTTTTCAACTCCCAAAAGTTAAGTGAGAAACTCCCGAGAAATCCCAAAGTGTAAACTGCTTAATATATACATATATATATATATATATATATATATACATATATATATATATATATATATATATATATATATATATATATATATATATATATATATATATATTGATGCCGCATTAGGTCCGTAAATTCCGGTGTTCGTCGCATTTTTACCTTTTTTGTAATAAAACTTTTAAATGTACCGAATTTCTTCGTCACATACGTTCATTTTGCTTGCTTGAAAAACAATTGAAAAATGGCGGGAACTAGCTTTTTTTATTTCATCTTCAGAATGTCACATTTAATGATATTAAAACCAGCCAGTTACATTCAGTACAGCCAAAGAGGTTTGATTACTAATAATAATAAAAAAATACGAAAATACTTTATATGTATGATATATATATATAAATATATATATATATATATATATATATATATATATATATATATATATATATATATATATATATATATATATATATATATATATATATATATATATATATATATATATATATATATATATTTATATATTTATATATATATATATATATATATATACATATATATACATATATAGCAAGTATTTTCGTATTTTTTATATATATATGTGGCCAACAGCTGTTTATTTCAAATTTGGGTTACCCGCTAATCTACCTTGGACAAGCATTCCTCTATTCCTCCAGAAATAGGATGGTACGTATCTAACAGAAGGAAATATATGGGCTGTGAAAAACGATTTAACTTTTAAAATATTTTCCTGGCAAAAATACTTACACTAAATGCACGCCTTTTGCAACACTTTACACAGGTTTAAGGTGTTAGACAACACACTTTTACATAATTAAATAAAAACTTAGTTTCCTTATATGTACTTAATACATTTGACAATACTATTCCTTTTTAAAATTAAAAGAATTTAATTCCACTAATGCCAGTGTTAAAAGGAAACTTCTGTTTCTCTCCAATGAGCAATCCTTATTTAAATGCTGATTAAACATTTCAACTCACCCATTCCAGATAATAACCTTGTGATAAGTAAGTTTAATCAAATAAAGTGTTAGCTTAAGACAAGTTTAGGTTATTACAAATTTCTTAAGCAAGTTTAAAAGTCCAAGCTTTGGGCAAGAATGACTTAGATCGTAAAGTAATAGGGTCGTAAATCTTTGGTATTTATCCACCATTTTTGCTGTACATATAGCACTTAATTTTTAATTATGATAGTAATGAAATATATGTTAAAATTAGTGAAATCCCGATTTAATGAGAATAATGTTGACGGCAAAGATATATAAAAATGATTATGATGAAAAAATTTTAATAACAAAAAACATTATAAAGAAATTTATTCATTTTATCTTCACATAATGCAAGAAAACACTTGAAGCCGTACTCGCATCCATTCAATTTGGACTTATAAAAAACACTAATTGTTAACGTTCTAAATTATTTTACTTGAATATTTAAAAAATTATGTCTCTTGTGTTCATAGCTTAGTAACAAAAATAATGTTTATACTAAAATAACAAATTCTTAGTATACTGTTTTTGTAAAGAATAAAGAGACTTTTTCCGCCAACTTACATCAGTGACATTGTGTTTTTATTTCATTTTCATAATCGTATATTAATGTCAGTTATATTGTTTAATTGTGGTGGCGTATTGTGCAATATAGTTCGATTAAGGCGTATAAGTGAAATGATATGAAATAAATCCGTATATTTTTACTGTTTAAGTTGACTGTAAAAGTCCATAGGAGGTTTGGGAAAATAGCCACCATTTTATGAAAACGTTACGTGACAAGCTGACTAGTTACATTTCAAGAGATTTAATATTTTTGTATTTTATTTAACACTGGCATAATAGTTATAACTAATTACCATCAAAGAAAAGGAATGAAGATAAATTTATTAGTATTATCGTTTAATAAAAGTCTTATTATATTTAAAATAAGTTATTTTTTAGTTCGACTTAACTATGAATTAATTAATTTGTGTCAATATGCTTTGTTAACTTTTATCTTCTTATTCCTAAAAAATATACTGCATTCTAAAATTATTAAATTATTCATATAATATACATTTTAGAACGGAAAAAATAAGAAGTAATGAAAGTCATCACAAAGTAATTAATTGACTTGAATTATTCCTAACGAATAAATGTCATATTGAGAGCCATTTGATCTCCTCTGTGAACCCTACTAAAGTTCATGCCAATAAATAAACAACTCGATTTTTAAAAATGAAATAAATTGACAAACGCACATTTATCAAAAGCCTGTGACATTTTGCCAGATACTGAATAAATTATACTAGAAATGTCATTTGTTGCTTGTAGTGTACGTGGATATGACACAAAGCGCTTAATTTATTAAGTTAATTTGCTCTTGGAATTGTATTTGAAATATAGGAAATATAACAAGAATACATTATAAAGTTATTCGTATTTGGGTTGATGTTGTAGGTTATGTGACTTATTTGAGAACTTAATCGCGTGTAATAAAACATTCAAATAAGTATTAAAATACAGTTATATTTATAGTGTTTAAATTATTTATTATTATTAAGCTACTTGTCAGTTGGATAGTAAAGCATTCTATAAAAAAGATTAAAGGTATTACATTGGACATTTCCACAATTTCAAGATCTATGTAAAAGTGTAGAGAAGTCAAGGGGGCGTCGGGAGGATAATCCATCACGATCACGAAAATGTAAACATGTTTTCCCGGTCCCGAAGGATTAGTCAGATTCCGGTCCGATTTGATTTATTTATTATTATTGTATGCATCGCTTCCCATTTCGCCTGACAATCATTGAGGGATTTAAACGGTCTGAGCATCGATATTAACGGCTTTGTTTAACGACTATCATCTGTAATAGTGCTTCAGCTTAATGTGTCGCTTGCCTTCAAATATTATAACAAGAAAAGATCAAAAATATAATAGCGTTTAAGGTAACTTTTATTTTTACACTGCTAATAATTTCATATGAATATTATTTTCATTAATAAACTGACCCAAATGACGCAGTGGCGATGTTCGCTCTCTGAGGCAAGGGTCGTAGATTCGATTTCTACATTAGAATTACTAAATAAGAAAGTAGATACTTTCTTATTTAGTTTTCCGTATTTGTGTGTTTTAATGGCTCACGGCACAGGTATCTTAGTGTAGGACTTTGAAAGTAACGCTTTTTAAGATTTAGCATTCTATTAAAATATGCAAAGTTTTTATCAAAAATCTTCTGACTTAGTAGAAATAAAAAGTTCGCTCCGGTCTCAAGCAGAAAATACATAAAAAAATCACAGTCCGTTTATTAAAGGAGATATGACTGTAGAAAGCATTATAAAAAGCGTTCAACAAATTTATTATAATATGCTAAATTTTTCTTGTATTAAGGAGTGTTAACCATGTTACATCACTAAAATATGTAGAAGACATTGATTCAATAGAATAGAGATTTATCTGTTAAAAATAGGTTTAGCTATAATTCCATTGTACAAGTGTACAAAGCAGAATAATGTCTTTGAACTAATATTAGTAGCCTACTTAATATTTTGTTTGTAAACATAAAAAAAAAAAAGATAAAGAAAATTACCTTATTAATTTTTCATCATATGCAGTGCACACTACAAATACATGTTGTATTCTTACTATGTTTACTCTCAATTACATATTGTACTCTCATAATATTGACTCGAAGGAGATATTCGAAGATACACTTCGGCCATGGTAAAGGGCCGATAGTTGCTAAAATAAATATCGGCCTCACATTCGTACCTGTTACACTTTCCAAACTAACTGAATTTCTTAAATTAATAATGTTAAAAAGAAAGGCAATTCGTAACCAGATGTTTCATTTGGCTGTTTGAAGGCTACTTGAATTGATATTATAGACAAATCCAACTTATGAACTTTTTCAAAATTTACCTAATTACTTATCTGACCATAAAATTTTGAATGAAATTCATTCGCATTGAAAAGGAATTACATTTTATCTGATTACATTACCTATTATCTGAAATATGCATGCGTGTATTAGGTACGTGATTTATTGTATTTTAAAGTTATTTAATGAATTTGTATTTTTGCAATTCTTGACTGAAATTTTAAGACTTATAATAATTTACTGTAAGCACTATTTTGTGTAACAAGTATTAGTGAACATCCGTTTTTTCCTTGGTTAATTACTCCAATGATCAACATGTTTCTTAAATGTTTGAAAACCCCATTTGCAGTTTGTTACTAGAAAAACTAAGTAGCTTTAAAAATAAGCAATGAAAACCATACGAAATCCAAGCGCTATTATATTTTCCCTTCAAGAGAAAAATCATATGCTTGAAGCGACCTTATTAATAGTGAATGACATTTTATATATTAGGTGGGGAACTAAGTTCTGACAAGTGAAAAACAGGAAAAAACAAATAAGAAAACAATGGTTTTCGTAACTGCCAGCTTCATTTTGAATATGCCCCTGGCAACAATTGCATATACAATAATATACATACACACACACATACACACACACACACACACACACACACACACACACACAAGTAGCTTATTTGCAATTGTGACCTTTGATTAAAATCGAAATGTATTATAGTGAGTCCAATATTCAAGTATTCATATTTCCTAATGAAATACATTTATATACACATTGTTTCATTTCTATTTCTTTTATACAAAGATTTGAATACATTTTCATATTTAAAAACACATCCAAACATTACTTAAAGATTAAATTAAATTAAATGTACCTTAAAGATTTTCAATACATATAATATTTTGCATAAACATATTAATAAAATAAATCGAGTTAGATATGTATATTATACATATTGCAATTGTATTTTTAGAAAATAAAGTTTTATGAAAACATATTTATGACTACAACTGAAAATATGTATGTTATATTGGCTACGTGTTTTTATTTCCATCCCAGTCCGAATCGAACTCACGCCCCAAGGGCCCCGTATAGCGATATTATACATTTAACAATTTTTATTGCAAATCCACAACTCAAAGTTATACTGAAATTGTCTGAAAAATATTTTTTTGAGTCAAAATTAAGTGAATTTTTTTATATTAATAATACGTTTAACTCCCACAGGTGTTCTCGTGTATTTCTTATCAGATCCTTTCAGAATCCACAATGGCCTCCGAGAAGGAGATGCGCTATCCGCTTATTATTAAAAATCGTCCTCGATAAATGCATACGTGACGCGCACATCGAAATAAGGGCCAAGTATTTTTTAAATCTGTTAAAGACACGGATACGCGGATGACAAAGATATTATAAGCAGAACGCTACCAGGAATAAAATCTGCATTTCTTGCTCTAGAGAAAACTGCGAGGGAACTCGGAGTTCTCGTAAACAGGGTCAAAACCAAGTATAAATGAATAAATGAATGCGTGTATTAAGTACTTCATTAGCATTAAAAACTGCATGAACTTGTAGAAATTAAAGTGGACGAAAACTGCACCTTTAACTTTGAAAGCGAATTTTTTATTTGTGATCGTTTGTAAGATATATCTACTAAAATAAAGTAATCAAAATAGTAAACGTAAATTAGAAGAAGCAATTTCGAACGGCCCGATATTAATATAATTTAATAAAAAAACAAGAGGATATCCATCACGAGGAACATTCTAATTCCATATGATGGACGAGCTTTCTTTCGTTAGCACGTTCATCTTCAGTATTTATTGCTTTTTCGTCTGCCTAAAATATTTATCTTAAGCAAAATATAATTCAAGTTGACAATATTGCTTTGTTTGTTCATATTTTGTGAGAAATTTTATGCTGCATTTATTTATATAGTAGAGGGCGGTAAACGAGAAAACAGGTCATCTAGCAAAAGGAGGGAAGGAGGGTAATCTTTCAGTTAAGTTACTAGTCTAATGTCAACCTACCGCCAGTGTGTAGTATTTGTCTCACATTGACTGTCAACTAAACGTGGCAATATAATCAACCCTTTGAAAATGAAAGCAATCTGATTTCAAACGTGGACTTTTGTAAATTCTGCTAACGATGTAGACGAGTTTTTATATAAAGACACAATATAATCTTATTGGAGTATATACAAATGAAACATACAAAAAGTTATTCTAATAATAAACCTAGGCTCACAAAGTGAACACCTCTATATCATTTAGGTCATAAGTATCTTTGAAAGATTTTGCAGACGGAGATCAGTCTTCAAAATCTTTCAAACTTTCTTTTCTTTTATTGCCTCTCCGATTAGTGAAGGTTGTCAGTCAATTCAGCATATTTTGTCAACACACCCAATGCTGATACAATTTGTCCTTAGCAAGGTAAATGGATCGCCACCCATATCCTTTTCTTGACATTTTATAGCCAAAATTTCTTTCTCCGACCGAAAAATACATTTATTGCCCGAGACTTCTCCTATCTCTCGTTTCGTTATAAATCTTAAGATGAACAACTAACTAATGATGAAGGTCATAAATTATTAGTTTAGCAAATAACGCACAGCTGGTTTGATAAGATGTTTATTTAGATTCCTTTGTGCACCGCAGCGCACAGTTCTACCATCTTTTTAAAAATTAAACGTTACATACAATATTTCAAGTTTATCATACAAACGGGAAACGGGGTATTTCTTGTCTCGTGTTTGCGTTTCATGTCATTGTATTCATTCTCTTCATTAATCTTGGGTTCACAACTGGAGGGGACAGATTTATGCAACATTAGTTATTAAAAGTACAATAATGCTTTAACAAAATATACTCGTATTGTGTATATATTATACGGAATTTAATAAAACTCTATTTGTGAAACTAGAATAGTTAATCGTGTTTATAATTTATACAGCTAATTTAGACTTATAATAATAAAATAGAATATTTATTCTCTTTTATGGGAAAGGTAGTGCCTACCTTAGTAAGTTAGTCATCTTATGGTAAGCAATCACCAAGGGCATTGCAGATGAAGGGGGTATATATGTGTATATATGTATATATATATATATATATATATATATATATATATATATATATATATATATATATATATATATATATATATATATATATATATATATAGTATGTATACATATATATACACACATTATACATCGCTGCGATGAATGGCAGCGGATGGAGCTCTGTAGTGTCTGCCAACCACTGCGGGGGATAGGCGTGAATATATAAAAAAAAAATAGATATATATGTGTGTGTTTGTGGGTATACATATATAAAAGATTTACACACACACACATCTTTTATGTATTAGTACTGTTTTAAAAAATTTAGAAACCATGGTTACCGTAAAAAACTTAAAAATATTTAGTAACAACAAATCTCTTTCCATTAAATAAATATTTCCAAAGTAAAAACTTTGGAAACCTTTGTTCATTAACACTAAAACTTTAGCATTCCAATTTTCACACCTCCCTTGTTCGCATTTTGTTGAGTAATGAACCTCTAAAATTAATTACATTTCTGATGGAAGGGCAATTAGTAATCAGGTATTTTGCCAGAAGCAGGCTGCTTGTATTGTTTAATTAATGGACGAAATGTAAAACTGGTTATTTGGGGCAATGAACCAACTCCTACTCTCCTAATTTATTTGCCATTGATTTCCAATTTGAATTTAAATTTAATTTTAAAGACGGTGATTTTTCAAGTCAATACTTAAAAACTCCTTGCAAAAAAAAAACGGACAATTTACAGACATTGGCTTTTCCATGGATAACATTAATATTTTTTGTATGTCATTAGCTTAAATGACTAGACATTTCTTTTTAGAATTTTTTAACACCTCAATCCTAGAATGGGTGTTTTCGTGAATGTAAACAGAAATGTTAATTTTGAATTAGCTTTTTTATTACCCAGACTCCTTATTAACTGCCAGTAACATGGTATGGTTATTAAAACTTCTTTAGAACTAAATTCTTACCATTAATGTAGAAAAATTAAAACCGCTTATTTTTTTTTTTGCAAAGGAATGTATATTAATGTATTATAACTTGAAAGTTATATTTTAGGATACATTTCCTTTAATTTAATTAATTAAAGGGTAATTTAATTATATTTTAAAATTATCTTTTTTATTTTTTTTTATATAAGTTACAGTCTTATATAAAGAAGACTAGTCCACGCTATTATAGAAATCATTATGTAAAATAAAATATCCTATACTTTTGTAAATACATGTTCACTGGTCTCTTTCTATTCGAAATAAGGAACATTAACATATATACATACTTTAAAGTGAAATGTGTGGAATTTTTATTACACTGTGAACTAAGAACGGTGCAGTAATCAAAACGATTCTTCAGTATAACATTTAATGGAAGGATTTCTATAAGATTCCACCTCACGCCATTTGCAGTAATACTGTCTTCGGAGGAATGTAAATGATTCCGTAATGGACGAATTAAAGCTCTCCCAGTCTGTGAGAGAATTAATATCACAGAAATAAAGCACAATTTGCATTGTTGATTGTCTCAATTCAACTAAAATTCAAGCTTGTTGTCGTTTAAAGCAAAGTAATCAACATAAATGAATCAAACATCTTCTAATCAGGAAGTGTGAGCAATACAATATAGCTAATCAAACTGCAGCGAAATTTCAAAAAAATATGTGTTTCAACACTCGATATACATAATACCGAGAAAAGTACATAATACTGAATGAAAGGAAAAAATAAATTCAACCAGAAAATAGATCTAGGGTGTTTTTGAAATAAGCTTAAGATCGAAGTCAATTAAATGACGAATATTAAGAATCGCTATGTAAATTGATTTTCAGGATTGTAAGAAATTTGCGAGTATTAACCAACATTTGACAAGAAACCAATAATAAGCTTAGTACCAGAAACGAACTCCATACATAGACATGTTGTGTGTAGTCTGACTTTTAGGGCCTAATTATATGCGTGCGCGGGGCCAAACGACGTGGCCGCTCTACAGTGAGATTATACGAGATCATATGCATCCAATTATGTATATCAACAGCTACTCGGCCGGCGAAGTTTCTACCTGTTTAGTACCGTTCTGAGGCTACTTCATATAATGCACAAAGCGGCGGAGTCGCAGCCGCTGTTCTTCACGGCCGGGCCGCTCCACCCGTTTAAGCATTTATCTTACAAATCTAGACATACATAAATAAAAATATTTTATGTCTCAATAATTTAGGAAACTTCTCCGAATTTGGGAAACCTTAAATGTTCTTGTCCATCTATTAAGAATGTAAAAGGTTTTCCACATTAGATCAAACTTTATGCCACACGTGGAAAGCGAAAACTTAATCCTACCCTATCCTACTAATATTATAAATGCGAAAGTTTGTGAGTATGGATGTATGTTTGTTACTCTTTCATGAAAAAACTACTAGACGGATTTGGATTAAACTTTAAAGCGTAAAATTAGATATAAAAGAGACTAAGAAATAAGACATTTATCCGAGAAATTTTAATACATCGATAAAAAAGAAGATATTATTCAATTCCTACTATTAGTTTACACTCTCCCTATACATGTTGTATTTATATATCTTATATTTATATATCTTGTTGAAATTTTTAATTCTATCCTACTTCCTACTAATATTATAAATGCGAAAGTTTGTGAGTATCTATGTTTGTTACTCTTTCATGAAAAAACTACTAGACGGATTTGGATTAAACTTTATAGTAATATAGGTTATACATCACACACACACAGGTCGTCATAAGAGAACATATTAATATACCGATTTATGTCTTAGACCTTACTATAAGTACAAATGTTTTTTTTATGGGATACGAAGGCAAACGAGCAGGTGTGATGGAAAGCAATCAACGCCACAGCATAGACGCACACGCAACGCCATAGGCAATGGCAATGCGGAAGCGTTGTCGACCTTTAAGAAATGTGTCATTATGGGAGGGGGAGTTGGAGGTGATTCGGGAGGATATTGAGCCTCCGGAAGCTAAATAAGAACATACTATAGCTGTTCTAAAGTAAGTTACAAAGCAATATCAGTCCACTTCGTTAACTGACATTCACGGGTTCAGCATTTTAATGACTTGTATTTGGTCAGAGTTTGGGTGTGAGTGCAATTGATGGGAATGTATTAAAACCACTTACTCGCTTAACATTAATATTTAAATTCGTTAATCGTGAATTTTCCGCCCTTAGATTACAGCAATAATGGTGTAATACAAAATTTCATTTCGAATATTGGATGTTTTACTTCAGCTAGTCACTATTATACTATACGTTAAAGTTTCTGAGAAATCTTTGGGAGAGACTTCAGCCGATCAAGGAATAAATCTCTTGCCTGTTACTTTATAACACTATTGCAATTCGTAATTACCTAAGAATGTGTTTATACATTTCCTTTACATAGCCATAGCAGAAATAAACTTAAATTATTATATATAATAATTATATTTGTTCCCAATGATATATAGGTAACAAATTGAGAATAAAAACATTAATTGTACAGTTATATCTAAAGATAGCGCCAAAGATATTAAATTTGCTACCATAATGAACATCAAGTTGAATAATATCGGTTCAACAAAAAAAAAACGACTTCATCATAAGAAAGTGAAGACGTACCCGGTATTGATTGATTCGAAGATGTTAATGCTGGTAGCCTATTGGCTTTAGCAGCTTTATCGTATTCAGGGCCCGCGGGCTGAAAGCCCGCGGGCTAGTAAAATATAATTGGGAATCTGCGCAAATCGCAGACTCCATCGGCCTGATGCCGTGTCGGAGGTACACATATGTGTGTGTGCTGATTTTAAACTCGTCATGATTCTACGTTAAACATGTAGGGGAGGTTGAACTTTAGTAACTATAGTCCCTATTAGTCCCATAGACCCTAAGGTCTAGGGGGTGAAAACCGACCGGGTACGTGAGAGAATCTCGTGTAAGCGGCCGGTGTAGAAGTGTTCCCTACTCTACGTGCTCGGCTAGGGCCGGGGTGCGTGTGAGTGTTGGTGTCGTGAGTGGATCCGAACGACGCTGTTTCGTCGTCCGGATCGTGTAACACGTTACGCGGGCGTCGTCTTTTCGGGCGCGCGTTTAAATCGGGTGAATAATTTACCGATTGTACCACCAGTGGATTCGGATGGGATTCGGATCTCTCAAAATGTTTCTTAGAGAGTGTTTTAAAGTGTTGTTTGACGCTCGGCAAGTTAAGGTCGCAGTGGAGGTCAATATTGCGCTGGAACCACTGAGCACCGGTGGCTCGACGAATGAAGCGATTTTGTATCACTTGAAGTTTATTTATTTTTCTTTTATGCACGTGCGCGAAGGCGACACTTGCGTAGGAAATGATTGGCCGGACGCATGTTTTGTAAAGAAGCAGCTTGTGTCTGAGGGACAGTTTGCTGCGGGCGTTAATTAAAGGGTGAAGACGACCTAAGACGAAGGCCGCTTTGGATCGAGCGTTTTGAATGTGTTTAGTAAAATTCAGGTGATTGTCGAGGGTGACGCCTAAATATTTGACAGACTTTTTCCACGGGATAGGTCTGCCAAAGAGAGTGATATCTAAGAGTCGGCCGCCTCGTTTGTGGGAGTCTCTACTGGTGCCCCTTGAGAAGTAAATTGCTTCACTTTTCTCGGGATTTACCTCGATTCTCCATTTTCTCCATTTTCGGAACCAACCCGGTATTGCGTTATCAGAAGGACGAAGACGTAAAGTATTTCCAAAGACATCTATTATTGGGAGGATTTTCATCCAATATCCAACGCTCTACAAAGGAATTCTTTCGGCTGCTGAAAATATTGTAATCCACTTGAAGCACAGAGGATCAGTGAACGCTGAAAACTTCCATTCCCATTAATCCGACATTGGAAACAAGTACTACTTCGCATCTTGGGGTCTTCATACTGTTTAATTCGGAAATAAGTCACCCTAACTTTTGCATGATGTTCTTTCTGAATTTAAACAAATAACCACAAAATTACTAAGCTAATAGAAGTGAGAAATAGTTAATTTTTATTAAAAAAATACTAGTATTATAATATATTTGACATTACTATAATAGAATTCATATTAGCCACTAAAACTACGCTAAAAGTGGTTTTAAAGGGAAAATATGGTTCATGTCAATAGTTTGATGGAAACTGGAATCAATTCCATGACCTAAGATAGTAAGCGCAATCGCTTATTAATGAATTTATTGCCACTACCATAATTTTACATCAATGTTACATTTTAATCTTATACTATTGTAAAAAAACTCTTTATTTGGAAGAATTCGCTCTGGTTGGCACGCTGGACCAGTAACCAGTAAACTGTAGTGGTAGAGCCACGCTGCAGACGAATACTTTGTCAAGAATGGCATTTTATTTGTCTGTAGCATAAATTGGCCGGCTCGCTCGGGGAAGCACCACACTCTCGCAGAAAACCGGCGTCTGAGTGGTGGCGCGCTTCGTCCAGTGAGCGGTTGAGTTCCGAAGGCCCAACCCCCACCCTCCTCACCCTCCCATAATGACACCCCCTTAAAGGCCGGCAACGCTTCTGCACTGCCAGAAGCGTTGCCGGCACTGCGGATGTTTATGGGCCGATTTGATTGTTTTCCATCAGGTGACACGCCTGTTCGTTTGGCTTCCAATCCCATAAAAAATACTTCACAATTGCAGAACTTATAATCACGAAACATTTGTTCCTACACTTAATACATTTCTTATCAAATTGTAAGAATAAAATAAGACAGGTGATAAATAAACAACGGAGCAAAAGTTTTACAGCTAATACGATAGTAGAGTTGCAAAACTGCTTAACTAGTTTACTTATAAAGTTACAAAAATAGCGCACAATAACAGCATCACAGTCGAAGGACCACGTATAAAACAGACGCATAACAAGAATATTACAACACTTGATAGGGATGCTAAAAGTTTTATATCGATAGGTGACAGCTTTATGTATCGTTAAATATGCATACATGTAAAACATTTGTAAAACATCTTTTTCCGCTCATTCGAAAAGTCTATTATAATTTAAGTTAATATGCTATATTTGCAATAATACTATAATTGCAGTTTGGGATAATCAAAACTTAAAAATAAGTAAAACGTAAAATTCAGGGCTAGAAAATGAATTTTAGATTTTATTAAAAGCAAGTTTTTAATTTGGAATAAAGTAATAATAACAAGAAACAATATACAAATTTAAGTTTTATATATGAAAACAATCGTATGCTTATTTATATATGTACGTACATATAATAATAAATGCAAGAAAACATCATCCAAAGAAATGTTTCTCGAACTTCCTTTGTTGTTGTATATCGGCCTATCGACAATACCTAAGCTCGCAAAATCCTTCCCAACCCTAGTTACTTGTCTAAGTTCCCGAGGCAAGACGGCCGAGTCCTAATGAGGCGGCACTCGCAACACTACTCCTATGCCACTCGTGAAGGGGGAAACTTAAACACCCTGCTACTATTGACTCAGAAATGTTTTGTATTATATATCAATTTGAAAATATTAGTAATGAAAAACTTTTTAAGAATATAGATTTTATACCGGGTAAATTTATAATTATTTTAAAAAGTATATATATATATATATATATATATATATATATATATATATATATATATATATATATATATATATGTAATTTTGGTCGTAATATTATATAATTTTACTAATAAGTAAAATAAATATATTTATTTAAAATGATCACGAAACTTAATGTGGCAGACCAAATTCCACGCGAGCGTAGCCGCGGGTAAAAGCTAGTATATATATACGTGTTATTTAAAATATTAATAGTGTTTATTATTTTTAATTAACAGGATCTACTTCACAACAACTTTATCAATAAATTTATCCAACTCTACTCTGAACAATGCTGACGCGAGGGAAGCATTACAGGAAATTACGACGGTAATTAGCGGAAATAAGGGTCATGTCCGACCCGGGTAATGGTACATCAAGTTGTATTAATGGCTAACATTACAATGCAAACATTTATTCATATTAGAGACACGTCTTAATGTATTAATAAACATGTATGGCCTAAGCTTGTTCCATATTAACAAATTTCATTTTAGGAATACTATAGCAATCTTTATCTCGTAATCTTCACCGAATTGTCACTAATTTTTGAACCATTTTAAAATGGAAATATTTAATTGAAATATGTGCTTGAATGATTTTGATATGGAAATATTATTGAAAATTGTACTTTTTTCACTATCATCAATACAGCTGTAACTGACCAATACTAGACATAAGTCTCTTAGGATACAGATTAGAGAAAGAAGATTGGTTTTCATACTTAGGTATAAGATGTTATAATACAGGTATTTATACCGAAACTGGGTGTGTATCAATGACAAACGGTACCCATATTGTGTTTTAAGCGTTTCTTTTCCTGTTTTTGTTCAGATGTTCGTTTCCTGACAGAGTATAATGCTTTCTTTGAAGCGCTTATCAACAAACAAATCCAAAACGTGGTTCTATCTATTTTATTTGTAAATAAATGTCATAATACATAATCAAGAAAGTATCTTGAAAATTCTCTTTTTATGTCTTGAAAAAATTTTCAAGGAGCTTTTAATGAAAATAGTCAACAAAGAAAGAACAAATAAAACCATAATCATCCAAAACTTACTTTTAACTTTAGAGAAAACGAACATTTTCATAAACAATATTTCATTAAAAGTTCAACAAAATCTAATAAGCATTCATTTTTGTTTGCAAGTTTTTAAAATTAAAAGTAAAGAAATTAAATTCATCCCAAAGAGTATTAATGAATAAAAAAACGGGCACCTTAAAGTCATTGACTTTTTAATGGATAATATTAATATTTTTAGCGTCTAGCTTAGAAGATTATAAAATTCTTTTTAAGAATTTTTTTAACACTAATCCTAGAATCAGTATTTTATTGTAAGCAGAAATCCGTGTGAAAATAGATATTTGTATGGGTAAAGTGAAATTAAGGCTAAAAGTATTTTCATGGTTTTTTAATAAAAAGGACATTAAAAAAATATAAAAATTAATAACGAATATGACCTCCCCTTGCAGCAATTACGGCGTGTTATCATCTTGGCATGATTTTCACCAGGTTTTTGATGGTGTCCTGTGGAATGTGTTCCCACCCAGCCGAGATCACACGTTTAAGCTCCCTGATGTTTTGTGGAGATAGTTGCACAGATCGTAGTCGTCTTGTTAGGAGGTCCCAGACGTGCTTATGGGGCTAAGGTCGGGGCTCCATGTTGGGCAGTCCAAATGACGAATACCAACCTCTTTCATATAACCATCTACGTCGTCAGGACCATCTTCGCCAATTACAGTTAGTGCGGGTTGTGCATGTTGACAAAGGATTTTTGTTATGTACCTTTGCGCATTTAGTGAGCCATTTTTAATGAATACTATCTCGGTGCGATAGCTGGAAGTTACGCCCGCCCAAAGCATCAGAGATCCTCCACCATAAGGAGTGATTTCTTAAAAACACATGTCAGCATAGCGTTCCCCTGGTCTTCCCTCCCTCGCCGACGTCGATTCTAACCATGCAGACTAATTCGAGCCTCTTCAGAGACGAGTACGCTACTTCTGTTCCCTAGATAAGCAATTTCTAATGAACCTCGAGCGAAAATCGAGCAATTCGCTGCTCACGGAGTAATTTGGGGTCCTGTGCTGGTCGTAGACTGCGTATATCAGCCGTTAAAAGCCTTCTCCTTATAGTTCATAGGCTAACTTGTGCTACTCATAGCTCTTCAAGGTTTCTTTTGAGGTCTATGTAATTTCATTTGCGGTTCTTCAGCACCTGAGTTACAAAAAAACGGCGTCTCGTGCAACATTTCCTCCCAGAATCTCGCCTCCTCTGAACGGAACCTGTTTCTTGGTATCGAATCTAGGTTGTTTGGATGGTTGAAAGACTCACTTTTAATACCTCACATATTACAATATTTTTTAAGTCACAGTAAGTCAGGATGATGTGACAAATATAAGTCATTCCACTAAAATAACAAAGTTTTAGTTGCCTGATAACCTTCTAACAGTAAACCCGCGAAAAATAATTAAAAAGTCACAAACTAAGAAAGGGATTTTTTTTTAAAAAATCACATATTCCGACAAAAAATTGTATGTCAGGTATGTGTTTGTATATAATGAATGATATTAAAAGATGATTAAAAATAAATTTACTTTATTCAATATTTTCGAAGCAGTGTAATGTAAAAAATACTATACATGAGTGAATTTCAACATTCGTTTAATTTAATATTATGTTATGATTTCTCGGTTTACGTACTTATCTTTCTGGAAGAGCGAATTAACATCCACACGCACGCAGCTTAACATTAAGACCCTAAAAATATAATGCTGTGTGTGTGGTACAAATGTAATGCTACAAAAAATCTAAAATGAATTATGTTTTAAATTGTCAATTATTGATTTATACCGCATCAAAAAAGAAACTAACTAACAGCATAATGCTGTCTAATAAATCACAGCGCTCATTTTGACTTAGACCCCGCCAAGTACGTCATGATTGTTTCTTTCTTACGTTCCTAAGTATAGTAGTCTTCGTATTAATGTACTCTATGAAGGTTTATCATCATCAACAGCCTGTGGTAGTCCACTGCTGGATATATACCTCCAAGAAGCGCCACCTAGCCCAGTCTTCGGCTTTACGGATCCGGTTTCTACGCCCTGCGTAAATCTTCGCACCATCTAGCCGGAGGGTGTCCCACGCTACGTTTGCTAAGACGCGATCTCCACTCCAGCACTCGTCTGCTCCAACGATTGTCGGATCTCAAACAAACGTGACCAGCCCATTACTATTGTATGAAGGTTAAACGGTTGTAAGCGTTTTTAAAAAGTGTGCTATGAGTTATGAAATAAAAGTAATTTTAAATTGATATTTAAGTGCCATTTGAATATGGGTAAAGGAAAATCGTTGCATTTGCCTCGATGGCTCTGTGATTTAAAAGCAAAAACATCGCCATCGGTAGCAACCGCTGCTTCTTTACTTTGTAAATATATTAGTGAGCGCGCACATTTTTGCAGCAAAAGCTTCAAGTTTAAATATGAAAAACGACTATTTCACATTGGCATATATATGAGAATTAAAAAAATCTATTAGACGAGAGCCTTGAACGACTACGAATTTACTGTGAGAAAACGTTCTGCAGCGATGAAATGTGAAGTGGAAGTGCAATGCCAACGTGCCCGATGACGTCCTAATAAAATAGGTCAGGAAGGCATAAATGCATTTCTTTCGACTTTCGTAAAACTTTTAGTCTCTAACATAAAGGCATAAAAAATGATAATAATTACTTAATTATTTATTACATACGAGTTAAATATCACTGTCATAAATTTTATATTCTTAAAAAGTAAAACAATGTAAGTGAAGTACAATAAGCATAAATTCTCGTTCGCAACTTCCTTAGTGAAAGCAAAATTTCTTCGAGGGCGCTTTGAATAAAAGTGGAGAAATTTAATTAACAAACAAAAGGGCTTCTTTCAAAAAAAGTGTTTATGAAAAGAAAACTCCGTGAACACAATTAGCTCCTGTAATGTCCTTTTTAATTTATTCTCAAATCGAAAACCCGCCAGAACAAAGGAAATAATTTAAAACATACTAAAATATTGCAATTATTAAGTATTTACCTCGCATCTAATATTGTATATACAAGTTATACGTTGCACCATTTAAGTAGTATATTTTCAACTCGCAAGCCATTTCAGAATGATTTTTTAGTGTTTTTTACCTTCAAAGGAGCATTTTAAGCATTTTCGCTTCACTTTCATTATAACATTTCTTTGTAAAGTCTAGTAGCATCTGTTAGAATTGTAGAAGCTTCTTGTATTAAGTTTTATCAGCAGTATGTTCTAACAACTCACGTATACAGAATAGCAATCAATGTAATAACTTTTTTAAACCTGTATAATAATTTATAATAATAATATAAAATATTTTCTATTATTTGTATATTGTACTAATGTCGTTAATGTCTATTATAAATAATTGTATAATGTAAGAGATTGTACCAAAAATCTTTACAAACACATCGAATAATTCTTACCTGATCTACACTATTATCATCATCAGCCAAGGTGTTTTTTCTATTCCAGCTCCAGCAGCTCTTTATCTATACCAACTTTTGACAGTTATTTCTTTATAGAAAACGGAATAAATTATTTGAATGTCTTAAGTTACATAATCTAAAGATTTAATATATCTGGTAAAGATAAAAGGTTTTATATATCCACACCGTTTAATATTTAAGTAGCTTGATGTTTGAGTACAAAATTTATTATTCACTGTTTTACGTAGGGACTCCTCAAGTGCTTCTCTGAAACATAAATCCTGTGAGATTATAGTTTCCATATCTAAAACACTTGAAATCTTATAAGGCCTGTAAATCCACACTGAAATCTCACGGTATTCCAGTCCTGTGCTCTATTCGTTCTCATATTGAGAAATAATTTGTATGGTCTATTTCTTCGAGGTTTTAAATTCTAATTGATCAAATATACCGACGTATATGAAAATAATTTTATTGTTGCAAGCTACCATTCCAAATAAATTTACTTATTAGCTGGAATTAGTTTCCGCTTTAGTAAAATTAAACGTTAACTATTTTAATTCACAAATTACAGAGGATTACGCCCCTTTCACTTATATTTCTTCCTCATCTCATTCAATCCCTCAATCCCCAGGATCGTGATCCCGATAGGTGGCGCTGTCTTAATATAAATTGCTCGACGCCAGTCTTCTGTCTTACGCATCGCTGTCATAGCTTTTTTATTTCGGTGATTTGTTAACTACGAAACTTCATACATTTTAAAAAATATACTGTGTTTCTATCATAATCTTTTAATTGTACAATATATTTATATAAATAATACTGTCGAATTTACTTATAAGAATTTAATGATACCTACTCCATTTTTTCACTTTATTATATTTTTCTGTAATTCTAAGATAACTTTAGTATTTTTTATGTGATATATAATAGATCATTCAAAAGGTTTAAGGATAATTATGAAATTTTTTAAAATACAGCGGAGTGTAATGCGAGAAGATACTCTACAAATTAAGATTGAATGTAATTCGCAAAATTGTAAGATTTTGCTCGTTTTTAATATACAAAAAGCGACCACGAAAAAATTGTATTGAAAGTTAATGTGCTCTAAATTACTGAGCAAATTAAATCATCAATAAATCATTTTCGTGCAATATTTTAAAATAAAATATAAAACCCGTTCTACATAGCAAAAAAGTGTAATAAATTATAAATAAATTACACGGGCCAACCGTCGTTGACCCCTGTCGTTATTCAGAGTCAGTGGCGCCAAACCTTTTTGTAAATTTATTAACATGTAACATACGGGCTTAGCAGGACCAATAACGTAGGGATTTATGTTCTGACAATTTTATAATATATTCACACATAGGACTAACGAAAAATAAATGTTCCGTTTCTAATGTAAGAACCTATTAATTACTAAAAAAATGTTTTCCTTACCTCTTTATTTAACGATGACACAAACATAGAGTTAATGACCTAAAGAGAGAGCAATGTGCAAATAATTGTTTACCAAATATTCTTAAGGCGTCTATTAATTAATAACATTCTATTATACATTTTTCATTGTGTTTTTAATGATAAATATAGTCGTGGCAAGTGAGTGCATCAAACAGGAACATTCTTCTTGTTATATATTTACGTTGCGGGTAAATTTTTAACAAAATTTTGCCAAATCCACCCCTGAATTGTAGCTGAATAGTATATTCGGTACTGTGCTGAGTTTAGTGAGCGTTGAAGCTCCGACTCCCTTTTCCCCTTTCTTTACTTTTCTCATTCCCTCCCACTTATCCACCTTGTAAACGACACGTGTTTCGACTCAACACGAGGCATCTTCAGGTATAGTAGACTCTACGGAAGATAAACTTTTCGATTGTCTTCCGTAGCTAAGTAAAACTTTTGGCGACCATTGAACCAATTGATCTCTTTTTTACATTTACCCTCAGGTAAACACCGCATGATGCTGGCGATGATTACTTTGAGATGAAACTTTTGCTTATTTGCTTACGTATTTAATAAAAAAATGTATATATTTGCTATTGAGATCCATAAGCCTTAGATTACGCGATAATACAATTGCCTATTTCATATAAAAATATTATATTATATTCAAAACATTTAAGTACTAAAAATAAATAACATTGGAGACAAAATACATTAAATTCTATTAATTATATTTAAATATATTGAAAATATACATAACTATATAAACATACTTAAGAAAACCAATTCAAGAATATTATTAAGTTAACAATTATTTAATTTAGAAAAAGGTATATGAAACAAGGACGTGCAAACACAATTAGCACTTTCAGTGTCACAATTTAATTGTTATTGTGTTTATTTCATTGTGCTTGTAAATACGCGAGGCGAATACTTTGTAACTAAATTAATTAAAGCTTCTAAAACATCGGTGAGAAAATTAAATACCTACATTATTTTAATGAAGTTTGTTTGTTGAAAATATTTAATATTAACTGTAATAATAAAACCTTCGATATTTCTCAAACCATCATTAATATACGAACCTTACCACAAAGTCCACAATATAGAGCTTTGTTTTGCATTATAACCTGCTAAGATATTTCAACGAGAAGGAACTTCATTCCAAGTGAGTAACTGTAACACAAAAGAGAAGTAAGATATAGCAGCTAAATAAGCGAATATACGTAAATACTCGATAGCAACTATCTATAACATTTCAATAGTGGAACAAAGTATCCAAACACGTAGATAGTTAGCTATGTCTTAAGTTTAGTTTGCTGGTTCGAGTTAAAAGCTGAGCGATCATTGTCGAAAACTATTTAGTGTCAACAAGTTTGATATAAAGGGATAGAAGAATCATAAGATCTTTCATTGCAGTTGAGATGAATTATCTTCAATTTTTCATCAATAACATTAATGTAGATCATCACCGACTTACCTGTGATCAATCACCTGTCCAGCCGCAGTTAGAATTATCCTTTTAATTTGCCCTCTCCCACTTTCAACAGTGGAATTTAAAACCCTGATGGTGATAAGATAAAAAGTTTCAGGTTTATCTGTAATTACTTTACACTTAGTACTAACCTTTTATATGTAGTTTAATAAAATATACATAAAATATGTTTTTATACCGCATTTTTATATGTGTCATTTCTAGGCGCCATGCTTCCTTACTTCTGCCATAATAGACATTAACCCATTACGTTTGTAAAAAGAGGATAGGTGGCATTTATAGACTTAATAAATATCCTAATATATATCATAATATATAATATCATAATGTAAGGAATAAATATCCTCGACCACTGGTTCCGAAAGCAGTAGGTTCACCACGAAGTCAATTATCAAGTAAAGCCAAAAAAGGTTATAAATTTCATATCTACCACATACTAGTCGTCGAGGAATATCCAAGGGCTTTATTAAACTATCGCAGTCAAATATTTGTGTTTAGCTGAATTGTAGATGTTGTACGAACTTACAAAGTTATGTTTCAAGTACAATATGAAACAAATTAAATACAAACATACTACAACTATAATATAATAATAATAAACGAACTAAATTCATACTTTTTTATTTGCTTGTATACATAGCCGAGATTGATAAATTACGTTTTACAGACTCGAAATGAAATGCTTGTTTCACATAAGAAATTAATGTTAAAACCTAGCGGATTCAGTGGCAAAGTTACCTATTTCAAAGTCTATGGTCTCGAGTCCTACGTTATTATATCGGGATAAATACATATATTATATGTAAAAATAAAGAAGGATATGCTGGACCAGGCTAAGGCCCACCCGCAGCTATAGTTTCTTCGATGATGATAGTTTCTTTGATGGTATACGTAAGACCTAAAGGTATTTATTCCAAGTTTGGATTTTCCACTCTGAGTCATGAGTGGAGGGGTAATATCCATTTCTTTAGAATTGGGGAGACCTCGTGCTAAGCAGTGGAACATACTCGTATATGGGCTGTATCAAAATTTAAATTCTCAAGTGTACGAATGTGATCATTGACAATTTTAATTAGTGCTTAGTGATCAATTTAATAATTTGAGTGTGTGTGTCTGTGTGTACAAGTGTGCGCGTCTTACTCACCGTAAGTAAGGAGCTGTTCTATATAGACATAGGTCTTTTTTTATTTCTATTTGCTTTAGTGGTTGTTTCAACATAAAAATATACAAGTCCTTTTATTAAAAATATCCGCACATATACGTTTCAGTATTTGTGTTCATATACGTGGCTGCCTGACTTGGAATGCAATAAACTAGTAAGCCGTCTGTTTAGAAGCGAGAAAAACTAAGTTCGTATTTTGTTACATAAATACGGGTCGGGTCGGCACCTAACCCAGAAACAGTTTATATATTCTACATGATATATTTTAACATCGCTTGATTTAAAAAAATATAGAAAAAATTCTAAGCGGCATCCTCCCTTACGGCTCGTGGGATTCACTAAGATGAATTTAATATACCTAATTTGTTAAAAATGACGACGAGGTGGTTCGCCACCCGTCGCGTACTGATTCCCACGAGGGCGAGAAGCGATCAATGGAGAGCCGTTTCGCTGCGATGAATGTAAGCGGATGGAGCTCTGTGGTCTCTGCCAACCCCTGCGGGGGATAGGCATGAATATATATATAAAAAATATTCTATTCTAATATACAATATTAATGATTTGAAAAAAATTTTTACCTTTTTAATTAATCTCCCAAACTACATTTGATGACGTTATAGAGAGAAACATATATCTCTCTCACACTCGCAGATTCCTTTTTGTTTATCCGACACTTTAAGCCAAGATCACAGCGTAAAGTGTCCAGTTAGTAGTACTCTAGAGACATATCCGGTGTAATAAATGGCACAACCTCTACAATATATTGATCCTGATCTTGGGGCACGCTTTGAGGATTACTGTTTGGTTCAGCCATTACAAGCCTTATATCCTTATCAACTGACCTCAACGTGTATTATATTGTATATATCTCTTTTCCAATATTACCGAGCTTTAACTTTGCTAGGCAACTATCTAAACCAGAAGTTTCTTTAAGCTAATTTAAAATATCTTCAGTTGTATGCTCCATACATCTAATATTTGTAAAGTTTCTTAGATATCAATATGAATAAATGGATTATGAGGAAGATATTTATACTTAAAATCGAGTATTCTCACCTTTTTCCTAAAAAAATATTACAAAAACCTTCAGTTTACTAGGTGAGATAATAACACAAACAAACAATCTAAAATATTGGGGTTTCTAGTCATCTACAAATAGATAGATATGAATATATAGATATGGTCTTGATATTGCTTTTTTGTTTATCATGCGATGATTGATGATCATTAAGATTATCAAAAATTTTATTTACGAATAAAATACAAAATAAAATTTAGGAGATCGATGTTATTACATTACTTTATTATACTTAGTAAAAATAGCTTCTATCGTATTTTTGGACTTAATATAGATTACTTCTCCAAACACAGTTAGTTCTCTTTATTACCCAACTGCTCCAGGAGGAGAGCAACATTTTTCGACAGGTCTCTAAAACTATATGTACTATATAAGCCTATTTTTGAAGCACGCTTTGTAGCCTAAACGGCTATATGGATTTAAATACATGAAATATCGTTGGATTCGTCTCGAGTGCAAGAGTGATATAGGCTTTGTTATTGAAATATGATGCCAGCGAATCAAAGGGGAGGGTGTACTATATACATATTTATATGTATGTGCTACTTATAGTTAAATGTTTATCTTCTCATTTTTTATAGGATAGGAAGGCAAACGAACAGGCGTGTCACCTGATGGAAAGCAATCAATGCCGCCTATAGACATCCGCAACGCCATAGGCAGTGCGAAAGCTTTGACCTTTAAGGAAAGTGTCATTATGGGAATGGGAGGGGGGAGAGGGTGAGACAGGGTGTTGAACCTCCGGAACTCAGCCGCTCCCGTACGAAGCGTGGTAGCTAAGCTACTACTCAGACGCCAGTTTTCTGCAGGAGTGTGATACTTCACGTAAAGTAACGAGTGTGACAAATATTGTGCCATTCTTGACAAAGTATCTATCTGCAGCGTGGCTCTACCACTTTTAGATATCTCATACAAAGCAAACATATGAACTGTCCTATCCTGTCCTAAGAATTTTCTATTCATATTGTAAAACATCTCCACTTGTTAAAAACCTTTCCTGACTGTTATAAAAAACTCTTCAAAGCTTTATCGATCTTAAATGAAGTTTAAAAACGTGTTTCGGCCAACAGCGCTATTAGCCTTGCAGATATTCATGGACGGTGGACGGTATTTTGAAAAGATTTGACGGTATTCTCTGTCTCTGTCTCTGAGTACTAAGTCCCCCTGGTGGAGCATAGGAGCGTGTCTGCACACGACGTTTCTCCATCTCGATCGACAGATCTCCGACACGGAGGCTATACGCTTCACTACGCTCCACGTCCCATCAGGTGCCTATCTTTTACATAAAAAAAGCATAGAAAACAAATATGTGTCAACACGTATGTGTCAGGTGTTCTATTCTTTTTTTTTTTCATTTTGATGTGTTTCATAATTTATTATTTTAAAAATATTTCATAGAAATAATATAGTTTGGTTACAAGCGTAAAATTTCTGTCAGGTGTACATGGCGTTTATTGAGCTAAAAAGAAAAATCCAATTCGTTACGACGTTAAATTGCGTGCTGAAACGAGGCGACATATCATGTGAGATGGAAATTGGAGGATCTTAATCTAAAGCGCAATGCAGAAATAAAGTTCTAGGCTATTTAACTTCGACGACATAAAAAAATTAAGTTGTCTTCCCTAAATATTGAGTACGACAAAGAATCCTATCTATATTTTTAAAAAATATTTCTCTTTCGTATCTCTAATTTATACTAATAGCCAAGAGGTGTATAATAAAATTAATATTATACATACTTAAAGCCGAAAACCTGTAGTTAAAACGTTTTCAAATGTATTGCAAGTCGGTCATCATGAAGTATGATACTTTATTTTCTTTTCTTGCAGTTAAAAATATTATGCCAGTGTCAAATAAAGTGGAATAATATCAAATCTTTTGAAATGTCGAGTCAGCTTGTCACGTTACATCTTGATAAAATGGTAGCTATTCTACCAAAATCTTCTATGAACTTTTTCAGTTAACTTAAAAAGTCACGATACATGCATTTATTTCATATCACTTCACTTATAAATCTTAATCGAACTATATTGTATAATATGCCACCAAAATTAAACAATATAATTAATAATAATATAAGATTATGATAAAGAAATGAAAACATAACGTCCCAGGTGTAAATTAGCGGGAAAAGTCAGTAAGATACTTATATATAGTTATATATATACATCATTATATAGTGGCTATGTTACCATGTTAAAAATCACGTATTAAAGTAATGACAAATCTAATAAAAAAAAATTAAGAATATATTAAATATTACACAAACATATAGTATCATGGAATTTCCAATAAGTATATTAATAACAAGTATTTATATGAAATCAAGAAGGGACTTAAATGCCTCATAAAAACATGTCGAAAAAATTCACAACCATTTTCTCTGCTATCTGCCGCTACTGTGTTCTTACCTTAATCAAAATATACGTTCACTGGTTTCATAGTTAATTGCCAAAACGTGCTTCGTTTGCGAGAAATGTAAATTTTCTATCCGTATACCGCAAACCATGTATAATATAATATATAGTGCATAAAGGCGAATGATGCTTTCTTTAATTTTATTTAAATTCATTATTTTGAATAAAATTGATAATTAAGTAATGTACAAAGAAAAGAACTTTTATCCCCACCATTTTGATAAATTTGATCCAATATGCTGCATTTTTCCTGAAATTTCGTTCCATATACCACACAACACATATACATACGTGTTTCCAAACCGATACTACATTGGAACCTTCGAAAAATAAGCTACACATTTTTCAAAGGACGGCAAGGCTTCCGCCATGCCTATGGTACTACACATGTCTATGGGTGGCGTTTTATTTTGCTTTCTATCAGATAACACGCCTTCTCGTTTGCGTACCTGACCCAAAAAAAAATGTAGTTTGCTGGGTTCACCTCAAAAATGAGAAACAATTGGTATTGTTTTATGAAATTATTTCTGCAGATAATTTACGTTCTGAAGAGGGATTCACAACTTTTAGAGAAGTAGTAAGAACTTTAAAGTTTCTATCAATACAAATGTAAGTATTTTAGGATTGTGTATACAAGTGTTTTATTCATAACTTTCCTTAGCGTCTTTAACAATTGAATCTTCGAATTTATTTGAATAGGACTTTAACCGTCTAAAAAAATTGCAAAAACTTAAACTACATTGAAATAATATAAATTTAAACACAAATATGACTCAGTATCGTTAATTTCTTATAATTTACCATTGCAAAGTGCAATTTTAATTTATATATTGAAGAAAATATTAAAATAGGTACGATTTCATTTCTCTTTCCATCTTTTAAATCAAATCTTAAGAAAAAGAAAGATCTAATATCGTACGTATGAAACCTTTAACAAATTATTATTGCAGAACAGCTAGTCGCAAGGAAAAGAATAAAAAAGGTCTGAAGTTATCCGAAGGGGCTGCGAAGTGGCAGCTCTTCGAACAAGTGGCAAGTAAATCGTTGGGGTACTCCAGTCTCCATCAACACTTCCACTTTCTTGAGAGGATAGACAGTCTTTATATGATTAAATTGATGGTCAACTGTTAGTCTTTTTTAATGCTAAATTTAAGAAAACAAAACAATTTTTTTTTATTTGTTGAAACTCAAAATAATTTTATAAGTGTAAGATATTTTTTTAAGTATTATATATATAATACTTAAAAAATATAATAAGAATTTTAATTTTTTGATTATACATTCAATTATTTGATTATTATACCTGCAATTACTTAATTATTATATATTTAATTACTCATTTCAACTATTATTTAATGCACCTATCTAGTTGCATTATATAATATGATTTAAATCGAGTAATGGAATATTTCAGTATTTATTAATCTCATTTGTTAAGCTAATTGTGTCTTGCCATAGACGGCAATGGCGGTTAGGGGAAATTGGTATTGTATGAGGAATCTTTGGATGAGGAATATATCTAAAAAATATAATATATAATAATCTAAAAAATATATAAAAAAATCGTTCGGAAAAATCTCGACAAAGTGACACTATTCTATAGAGACTATAGAGAGTTATAGACTATAGAGTCTAAAATTATCCTATTTTAAAAGCTGGAACGAAAAATACACACCACCATATTATTGAAATACGTTATGCTGTTTTAATACAATAAAATCATTGTGACAGGCGATTTTTATATATTAAAATAAAATAATAAATCCCACATTCAGAACGAAAACTTTAAATTCAAATATACATAAATAATGTTTATCAAACCATACCTTCATTTTGCGCTTATGTTCACGACGCGTACAATGGGAAGCTCGCATTATTTCAGCGTAAGTTAATTTGCACAAAGGTACGTTTACCGACTGGATTATGAAGGGTTTGATCGTATGAAAAAACAACAAACGGATTGAAACTAATCTACAACACATTTTAAATTTCAAAGAATCAACGTGAACATGAATTATTTCTTTAAATATGTTATCGTTTAATAAACATTTGTTTTGATTGAATTTATACGCGATTTCGTCCGCACTCCTAATCTTAGAACATTCATTCTCAGGTAGAATCTTCAATTTTGCGAGGGTCAAATACTGTTCCCAGAGTTAAATGTACGTATATCATAACCTTCGACTACTCCAAAAATATTTTTTGTTCCAGTCTCACGTTTGGGCTTTAACTTAACCCTTTTCACGACGGGTTCAAGCAGACCCTTACGTTAACAGCACATTATCCCCATACCCAATAAAAGAACTAACGACTGTAATAAAATGTGAGGGTAATGGATAAATTGGCTGACAACAACATTTGAAAGGTGAATACTTTCAAAGTTAACGATAACATGTACATAATGAAAAAGTAAAAATATGTATTATTTTTAGAAATAAACGTAAAAAATATCAAGTCATCTTTGTACCGTAATGGAATCCCCTATACAAGAATAAACTACCATACCCTCACAGAATAACGGCGTTAAGTGGTAGTGTTTTACCTGTAGAAAACGCGGTAATACGATAAGACATATATAGATCTGGAGAGTTGTTTCCGTTCCTACTTCTTTATTTCCTTATTCCCCTCTTGTTACTTCTATCTCCCTCTTCCATTTACTTCTTCTTTCCCTTTCAATTATTCACATCCTTACCCTAAAAGATGAAGTAGTGCAAATGTTCTTGGGCAAAAATGTGCAAAATTGCGTCATATAAAAATGAGTGTAAAGCGTTTTGCGTATGTAGAAAATATATTTATATTATTGAAAAACAATTTTATTGAAAAACAGTTACGGCTGCTATTGTTGTTGTTGTTGTACAAGAATTTATATTCTTCTTTATAATCAGTTGAGAATTTCATCAACCGGGACATAATGATGGATAATTAAATTTATGAGCCTTTTTATATGGTTGCATATATAAGTATAATAACAAAAACCATCGGCCCATTTAACAATCAGCTAGAGAAATAATAAACAGAATCATTAATCTAAAGACATCAAGTGTTTCCGAAGTAGAACACAAAACAGACATTAAACAAGGCCACTGGCGTTACGAACTGGAAACTGTTCCGCGATAACGGTCAAATGTTTACCGTGAGGAATATCAAACCTCACCTATCTCTCGTTATACAGGTTTCAAATTTCTATTTGTATAAGTATATCATTCAAATATTTTCATGATAATATCATCTTAGTTCATTGAGTAATTAGTGGCGACGTCATCACTTTCAGTCTATGGTAGCGGGCCTAATTCCACCGTTGTAATAAATATAAACACTTATGTATGGCCTACAGGTATTAGTTTCCGAGTCTAAATGTCCCGTCAATCGGCCACAGATAAAATAGTGGGTTAATGGCCATTCCATAAAAATTGAGAGGCCCCATGCCTGACAATGGGACATACATATATGGCATGTAAAAATATGTTCAAGTAGCGCTGCTACACTACATATTTTTTATGGATAGGAAGGCAAACTAGCAGGCGTATCACCTGATGGAAAAGCGCCATAGGCTATGCGGAAGCGTTGCCAACTTTTAAGGAAAGTGACATTATGGGAGTGAGGGGGAGGAGTAGAGGGAGGGGGAAGGGTGCGAAGTGCGATTGGTAAGCTACCACTCAGACGCCGGTTTCCTGCGGGAGTGTGATACTTTCCCGGGCGAGCCGGCCCATTTATGCTACGGACAAATATTATGTCATTCTTGACAAAGTATTCGTCTGCAGCGTGGCTCTACCACTATCAAAACTTGTACCTTACTTATACTTTAATAGTAATAATTAAAAAAAATTAGAAGAAAAATACTCTTTAATTTCTAGTTACGACGTTATTTCTGACTTAATTATCGACATCAGGTTACGGCAGTCCTGTTGGACATGGTTTCTAGTTTCTACCTAGCGTAGTATCCCTGGCCGGGGTGCGTTTCACATTCGTTATATTCAAATAATTGTCGGTTCTGATAAATGTGATCAGTCTCGTTCCATTTTAGTTTCATTTTGAACTCAATTTGATTTAGAATATTTCAATTTTGTAGAACAGTTATGAACACCATAATTTATTATTTATAGTTCCCATCTTCATTATGTACTCTTGCTGTTATATTTCTGTTAATAACAAAAAACAATTTATGCTGTCATAAAATCATAAATATTTTTAATTTGCATTTAATTTGGCATTACAATTATTTGATAGTTAAACATTGCAATTATTATAATTACACCCACATGGAGAATTTACTTTGTAACCAAAAATCTGTACAATTAATTAATCTAACCGAACCGAATAAATAACAGTTGTTAAATGCAAATGTGCTAACTGGCAAATAATAGTGCTCCTTTCAATTGGTTTCCTTGTAGTTGAAACACGGACGCTGGCTGCCTGCCAACAAGGTCTACAGGTGTCCCACTTTACTGTTAAATCAGCAATTCATTGCTATTCTCCATTAGTACTCTATGTACGGATAATTATAAGTGTAAGGCCCAACAGTTGAATTTATAAAAAGTGTATATAATTGTACATCAGGGAGTAAAAGGAGCAAACAGATACACACTCACACACAGATGCATGCTTTTCACACACATGCTACGTGTACGCATATGTGCACTTGGGATGCACACACACACTTATTATTAAAATATTAATATTAAAATTTCATTTTATATGAATTTAATCTGTCGCCATATACATTATAATATTTAAATAAATACACATAGATCTGCAACTGGTTTTAGTTTATATTTTACCTTCAACTGAGAAATAGAG
>JASFAT010002531.1:0-10187 GCA_031353405.1 Baronia brevicornis
TCAAAAAAACTGAACGAACTTATGTGACAAGCCAATAAATCGTAGTTCATAGGAAGCGATTAAATAACTTCAAATACCCATTGCTTCTCAGGAATATTTCAAGGAAAATTTTATATGTTATGTACACCAATGTTTCAATTATAAAGATAATTCCTTGAGATACACCTGGGGCACCGAATGTAAATAGTAAAATTTGGTTACGGAGATGGTATTGCTTCTCGCTTGCTTCAGGGTATATTGGCTGCGATTCTTTCGACGGTGCTCGGTGCAAAAGACCCTGACCAAGTCGCCTCGATGGCAAAGCAGGCTGGAGAGGTACGCCGCCCATCCTTCCTTCTCCTTTCAAGTTTTCCTTACTAAATTATGTTAATAAAAATAATTATTAGAAACAAATATGTACTTTTCACATTTATTCCTTTTTAATTAGTATCAGTTTTTTTTTTAAGAAACACCTACAATATTTTTTATTTACTGTTGCATATATAGTTCATCAGTATCGTCGTGAATCTCCTCGATGCTCTTAAGACGTCGTTCTCTCATCGATCGCTTGCTGCGCGATCTATGGGTCGTAAGGACTCCATTAGTGACGCCTCACTTGCCGGTATCTCCATGCTCAAAACCTACGTGAGGTCTTTTGGCACCAACGACGATAAGTGCCTGCAGAAATATGTGTGCGATGCTAACAACGAATGTTCCTCTGACATTGGCCCGAAAAGTATCTTCTGTCAACTTGGAACGTAAGTATATGCACTTTATATTTATATATATATATATATATATATATATATATATATATATATATATATATATATATATATATATATATATATATATATATATATATATATATATAAATATATATATAACTATAATCATCAGTACAATCAAATGTAAACCAGGTGTACTAAATTGTCATATACTATTTGAGTGCCAACACAAGACAGTGATCTTAGAAAAATCTTTTAACAGATTAGTCAGAAACAATTTATTTCGAAATTCCGTATCAGTTAGTAGAATAAAAAGTGATTTTAACGCTAATAAGTAAATGAAATCTATAATGTGTCAAAAATGATATTAATTAGTTTTAATATTTTTACAATCTTCTTCAACAATTAAATGAAAAGTCAAACACTTGGAATTATTCATATGCTTAAATAAAATCTGTACTGTAAACAGACCATTATATTCCTGTCATAGAAAACAAATTTTATTGGCATCTGTTCTATAATAAAATATACTAATATAATTGATGTGCTCGTAGTTATGGCGCTAATTTACACTGAACCAAAACTCTATGAAAAATTAAATATGAAAATATGAAAGTTATTGTAATAAATTTCGAAGAATGTTATGGACTTTTCACCTTTTTAAACCACTTAAATAAATTACAATTCTTATCATATAATACTTTATCACCGAACTCGAAATCATGTACATACATATAGCAATCATTTTATATTTTTATTCAAAATAAACATGTTTTAATAATTTTTTGCAGGTACGCGGCAAGTTTCGTTTTGGAGAGACAGTCTGGCGGTAGCTTTGAAGAATTCTACGAAGCAGGCAGACGTGGACGTTCCGGGGTGGACTGCCGTCAATTGTATCTTGAATGCAACGAAGTTTAAGGCCAACTAAGTTTTAACATTCATAATGCTGCCAAAAACCAATTTAGTACAGTGGTGCCGTTTATCGAATTAGATGAAAACGTTCCAATAGGCCTTGTATGAAAATTTTAACTCATTTTCTATGAAAAAGTATTATACCATATCAAATTCAAAAATACATAAAAATAATTTAGTAAAAAATATACAAATAACAATTGCGTTGCCAGATTTCAGAGGAATAAAATGTTAACTATTGTTTCTTAACTATGAATTAGTTTGAGAAAGAAACTTAAAACTAATATAAATTGACAAAGATAAACGTGATGAAGGCAGCACAAATAATGCTAAACATGAATGCAAATTATATGTATCTTTTATCATCTAATCATCCAAAATTTCATACAAGGCCCACTATCGAATTAAATATCCAAAAACTATTCGCAAAATTAAAACATTAGTCGGCTGTTATAATGATTATGTACTTATCTTAAACAGAAGTGAGCATATAAATATTAATCCGTCGGTCAATGCCTTTAGAGACACTTGTGTGCAACTCATCCCATCGCACAGTCTTAGAACGCATTATGTGTATAATTATGTAATAAATGTAATAACTTATTTATTTATTTAACTTATTTCATAGATTTATAAATGAACAGGCGTTTCAAGTATTATGAAAAAAGTAACAAGTTATATCCTTCCAATAGAACATTTAATACGGATGTTTAGTGGTTGATCAAGAGAGTAGTGATTTCGCCAATTTTATATTAATGACTGATGTAAAATTAAATTGTGTGTGATATGAATAATTATTTATATCACCTTATAGTTTAGTTATAAATATTGTGTGTATAATTGTGATTATGTGTAATTGAGGACGTCCTTGTGTGATTGTGATTATTAAATAAAACTATTGATGTAAGATATTGCCTATTTTTTGCTTTTCCTCTATCTATAAAGTTGAATGTCTTGATTTCGCGTTTTCTCCGTAAAACTTGTGGTTTCCGTCTATAGATATATAATACTATTGAGTAATATCATTGAGCTTAAATAATCGTTACCGACATATCGGATTTATATGCACATCAGCACCTTCTATTCGTGTTCCCGTGAGCATTATTCCTTTATAATTTATATTGCATTTAACAACTACATAAACTTTGGAGAATTCAACAATACTGTTTAGAATCAGCGTAATCTGCTGTATTTTCTAAGATTATGTTTATATGATAAGCTCAGTTTAGCTTCACATTTTAGATACTATAGTCATCTCCAATGCACCAGGCTCTATTTTGTGTTAATTTTTATTCAATCAAAATTTCTATATAAGAGTTAAAAACGTCCTTTGGTTCGTCATTTTTACATGTCTATTACTGATTTGTGTGATTGATTTTGTCTATAACAACTGGCAAGAAACCCGACAGTCACTTCAAACTTCAAAATCAGATATAATTAAACACAATATCTTTGATAATATATAATATACTAGTTGACCCGGCAAACTTCGTACCGCCTCAGAATCAATAAATAAAATTAACTGAACGATACTTAACTAAAACTGAACTATAATTGCAGAATGTTTCAACTTTAGTAAAAATGTGGTCAAAACTTAACCAGAGAAATGAAAAAAAAAACTTCACTTTTGAATTTAATTTGATTTCTGAACGACTTTTCAATTTAATTGATTTCTGAACGACGGGACGAACATCAAATATTTGACAGGTAGGAATAGTTTCTAAGGCAAAACGAAATTGTTGCTTTAACTATATTCCTAATATTTTTATTATATTTAGACCTAGACTTCCAAATATAATTCAAAATTTGGTTTTGATTAACCAAATCGGTCCAGCCGTTCTCGAGTTTTAGCGAGACTAACGAACAGCAATTGATTTTTATATATGTAGATTATTTTTGATAATACACTATATTTGATGTTTATTAGTTGTCTAACAATTCTTCTATCTATAAACATCTAGTTGTTGACCAGAGCTGTTACACTCTACGGGTTTTATCTGCAGGCTTCCCTTTACTTCCTTTTGCCGAAATTCTTGATTTCAGGCTCAACAACTCCATTTCACACAAAAAAGGATTTTTATGTATTTATACAGAAAATAATACCTACGTAGATATTATATTCTATATAAATATTTCATAGTAGGCATAAAATGATATGTGATACGCAAATATTGAGACACAATTCTCAAATGTCGATAGGAACAACTTGTACATATCGCTAATTAAAATTTATTTATGTCCCACTGCCGTGATGGAGCCTTACCGTTTCTTACAGAATATACATACATTAACCCACAATGCATATTCAAAGCGAATTTGTAAAACACCCAGACTCTTAATAAATACCTATAGACATATGTGTATTGAATCGAACTTGCGTTCATTGACTCGGAAAGCGGTACCTCCGCCACTGAACTAATTAAGTTATAAATTACTATTTATACTGTTATTGTTAATGACATTATGCCTTACATATATGTGTATAGGTAATAAAATATTTTTCTAATTTTTTTTCTATAACATTTATGTAATCGAAAAAATATTTAATACAGCAATCAAAGTTGCGTTTGGACTGCGATTTTGTTGTTGGCGTACCGTTATATGTTCGCTTGACATCCTACATAACAACGTTAAGCAGAGCGTAATAATGATGCATGCTTCGAAGGGAGCGTCAGTCAGTTAAACCTTGGCATTCATACAACTTACTGTGTGTAGTTAATGCAATGACGTTCGAAAACCTTATGTCCCGAATGGGTTGGGATACGAAGCAATTTTCAGAAAGGTAAGAACTGTAACCATTACCTCTGCGGCAAATGAAAATATTGAACTAATTTAGTTTCCCCATCGTTAATTTTTTCTTTATATATATATAATCGCGCCTATCCCCCGCAGGGGTTGGCAGAGACCACAGAGCTCCATCCTCTACGATCCCGGCACACCCTCCCCGCCTCCTTCACACTCATCCATCCTTTCATCCGTTCTTCCTCTCACATTCATCGCAGCGAAACGGCTCTCTATTAGTTGCTTTTCACCCTCGTGGGAATCAGGACGTGACGGGTGGCGAACCACGGCGTCGTCATTTTTCAACAATATGGTATATTAAAATTCGTCTTTAGTGAATCCCACGGGCCGCAACGGAGGACGGAGGTCAGCCCCAGCAGAGCGCCGCATGCTGAGGTAAGGCACCATAGTACCCGGGGGAGCCCGATCACGGGACGTTCGGCATGCTTGCAACTAGGCTCGCCCCTAGCCACGCATCCATTAACACGGCACACCGTGGATTAGCGGAGAGGACGGAAAAGGATAGAGGAGAAAGGAAAGGGCAGGAAAGGAAATGCGGTTTAGGGGGGTTACCAGACTCGGAATAGATATTAATAAATCCATACATATATTTATTCAGATGCGGGGATCGAACCCGCGACCATTGACTCCGCGGGCGGAGGGCTCCGCCACTGAGCCAATCCGTCGTTAATTTTAATTTTTAATAATTTAATCTAGCAATAAGAAAGCTTTGTCTTTTTCTTATTCAAACTGTTGCATAATGAATAAAAAAGCCTGCTTATACTTACGATGTCGAAATGTAGATTCTGCTCGAAAGGGTCAGAAAGCTATGGAGAGGGTTATGCTTATTTTTTCTTCGGCAAATAAGAGCCGGAATTAATGAAAGGCAGTAACTTGGTGCACGTAGATCGTCCCGAAGATCGGGCTGGATGGCGCAACTATATACATATATCCGGCAGTAAACTACCGCAGACTAATAATATTGATGATCTTGCTCACAATCTTGGTCAAGTTGATGTTCTTGTTCATATTTCTTTAAATATTTTAATTGTAATAAATTAAAATTGATAATTAATCCAAGTTTCATATAGATATGCAGAACACACGCCGATGCACGACCAGCATCTGTTTTATGCTTATGAGCCATCACAACATTCGCTTGGTTATACAGCTTCAAAACAGTAAGTAATTATTTATATTTCTCTCGCAAGCATTCAATTATAACACTATACCGATATTTAATATAATAAAAGGACTTAATTGGCTCAGTAAGTTATCGCCTTCGGAATCAATAGCCACGGATTCCTTTCTGCGTCAGTATAAATATATGTATTTATGCCGCTTTTGGTGTACCACACCACAAGCGTGGTATATTAATTTTTTGGAAGCCTTTGCCTCTGAAGCCAACAGTGAATATGGTTTTTAAAAAATAATTACACGTTTAACTAGATGTTTATAATAATTAAAAAATATAATTCATTCCATCAAATGAACATCTCGAAAATGTTACCAATTAGGATTAATTTAACTAAAATTTCTATTACAGTCATTATGCAGGTGGAGTACACAAAAGCAATGCAGCCATGTCCGCCCTCACTTTGTTAGCATTTCTGTTTTTTTTACACATTCTTCAGCAGTGCTTAAAGGATCACATGACAGCTATGAGTACTCCTCAGGTTATGATTATGAGTGCAGAAAAAGAAGGTGGGGACAACATTGTTAAAACATTACAAGCGGGCAAGTTCGACAAAACAGGTGTTGTAGTGCAATACGAGAGTATACAAACAGATCGCAAACATTCGCAAACAAACTCGCAAACAAATTCGCAGGCAGCAATAACGAGCGAAAGGCAAAATAGAAAAGATAGCAACGGAATACCTAATTTAAATAGAATTTCAAGTACAGACTTTTCGCCGGCAAATGTTTCGATGAAGGTAAACGCTGTAGAAAACGCACCTCCAAATGGCGTGCAAAAAAAGACAGTTTTTAAAAACTATGGTTCATTCTTTTCTAACTATTATGATCAGTTTAATAATAATTCATAATTTTTAAACTTAGTTAAAACTATTATGTACTTTTCGAGATATCGAAATAAAACAAAATCGTATGTAGTAAAATTTCATTTATTTCATGTTCCTAAATCTATATATACACAGTATAAGGGGACACAATTAAAACGAACAAAATACATCCTTCAATAAATAACACTCGTAAAAAATGTTTCAAGTATTGGGAGTACAAACTAGTTCGTTCCGTTTTCAAAAGATGGCTCTGAATGTTATGAATGTTTCATAGTGATAACTTCGGTAGATTCAAAGAGGTTTATATCGCCTTGAGAATCAAACTAATTTGTACTCCCTACATATTACTAAAATATTTTATACTTGTAGTTTTGGGACAAATATATATAATACTTTGTACACAGAATGATTTTTAAAAAAAAAGTCCTTACTAGGAGGAGCAGGAAAAAGACACCAAACGACAAAAAAATACCCTTTACCTAATAAAAAAGAACATGCTTTTAAAAAAATCTTAAAACTGGACATAATATATAGACAATAATAAATTTAATTAAATAACAGTTTTCTAAAAACAAATGACAATCCATTATTTAATGGTAACAAATTGATTTTTTTCTTGTTTAAAATAAGTTTTAAATTTGTGTAAATAAATAATTTAGAATTATGTAAAATTTATATAAATATGTAATTAAAATATTGAGCTGTATTTTATTAATTGTTTTGCATAATTTCCATTTGTTTGTTAAAAAAGGTATTGTTAATTCAGCATGCAAATCTATTTTTAGATTCTATATTCGTTCGCCTAATCGATTTTGTGTATAAAAGCTGAAACTCAGGGCAAAATTCATTCTAATTCTCACCGACGAAATTATAATCCAAACGTCAGAACATTCTTACTAATAAATTATGAATCGTACTACATTTTTTATCTCATTATTTTCTTCTTTATTAGAAGTTAGTCATTTTACAGCAAACTCACATGCTTTAGAATATTATAATCGAATGAGTGAGATGACTATTTAGTGTTAAATTTAAACGTCGAAGGTAAATTCAACAAGGATTTCGAAGTGACGATTTTTAACTTAAATTCATACATGTCATTTATCAAAAAGTAGATGTAAATAAAACTTACAACCTAAGATGACAATGGTTAAGATATAAATTTAACTTACACACATGCAATTGTCAGTAAAAAGATATAACCTGAACAAAAAATCATTTATGAAATTTACTGAGTTTCGCTACAATAAACACTTAAACTATGTACGTCTAACTCGCTCTATGTATTTTGTTTGAGTGAGCGCACACGAACCCATAGTAGGATCCGTCATACGATTCCAATCGGTTTGACCCACCACAAATCCTATTGCACGCATTTTCTCTTGCTTTCTGCGTTCTTCTATATCCGCCCAACGTACCTGTTTTGATCACAATATGATGTATATACTCCCTGATTATCGCCTTAATAAAATCAATCTAAATATGGAACAATTAAATATTTTTAAAGTTCTATTATCATAAATTATTACGGTTATTAGTCATATATATTCAATCTTATTTCATAGATATTCAAATCGTATTGTCTAATAATGAATTAAATACAACGCCATAGAAAAGCATCAACTCTTTACACTTTATTTTCACTAGCTTTATTTAACACATCTCTCACAAAAAGAGTTTATATTATACACCCTTGTGCTATATATTTATATTCCCAATATCCTTAATTAATTTTAGATACAGTCTTCACTCCACCTAATTTGTGCTATATGTCATAGCCTGTAGTTGTCAAGATGGAATATGTAAAACCGACAAGAGAAGAAAGCTCCAATAAAAAGCAGTTAGAGAAATAGAAATATGATTAATATTATAACACCACAAATATTATTTAGCAATAGTAGATATTGTTAATCAATACAGCCTTGGTTAATGGAGTCAGGCGTTACTTTGCAGAAATCCAATACTATGTGGACAGTCAGAATTTTTACTTAGCTAAGATCCGCGACAAGCAAACGAAATAGAAAAATAATAATGTGTGTTTCTGGTAGATTTACGAGTAAACTTAAACTAAATCTTACCGAAAAACTAGGAACAAAAACTTAATAAAATAATTTAATTTTATAAGAACAAGATTAGCAAACGTAATAAAGTTGATTATGAACTGTCGAATCATAAATTTCACAGTCAAAATAGATTAGACTTGGGAAATCCCCGCATTATACAAGGGAAAACAAGTGTTATACGGGGTAATATGAAATCGCGTTATAAGAGTACCACGATATAGGAGGGTTCACTGTATTTAAATACATTCGCATTTGGGCAACGACTAGATAAATATAGTAATTATTAGTATTAGTACTTACAGTTTTTTTTCCGGGTTTAGCAACAGGTTGCTTCCAATCATCTAGTTGCAAGTAGTCTTCAATAGAGACTTGCGACGGTCGGAGCGGCTTACTTGTCCCGTCGAGGCGCGCTATAACCAAAGATATAGACACGTTAAGTAATAATGTAATAATTTTTTTTTCGGTGTGGAAGGATGTTATTGGCCCTTAGGCATTTATATCTTTAACTAAAGGGGGACTCGCGAGACCATTTAAATGCACTACATTATTTTTTCGTAATTTTGACTTGACTTTTTAAAACTCTATGAATATAGTTATTCCTAATCTTTGAAAGGAAATGATTGGTTGGTAATATTTACTAATTTTATTAGTTACGGAACATTTCCTCTCAGCCCCATTTTTCTAACTCGCTCTGCTCATATATATTAGATTAGAATATAATATACCACATGAATCCATTACGTTTGATTTTAAAGAAACGAAATATTATATTCTGAAAATTTCTCAAAAAACAAAATTCGCTCTACTACTATCAATCATTTAAAAGTGATAACTGTAACTAAGTGGTGTTATTCGGGCTTGATTACAATAATGATTACAGCAATTGAAAAAGTTTCAAGTACCTATGCCCTTTAAATAGAGACTGCAATAAAAAATGAGCAGTCAATAGTGTTGAGACTGAAAGAGTGGTTGTAGGTATCTAGCTTAAAAGAATTTATCACTAACACGACTGGCATTGCTCCAACACACTCCATCCATACTGACACATGTCAATATGGATTATCTATCCTAAATCCGTCGAACCGCGTGGGATTACGACAACTCTTCTCACGTTTGAGGGAGTCCAGTGTCCAGCTGTATCGATTGATTGATGACTTATAAGAAAAGTGTCATACCTTCACAGAAAATCGATCGAGATCAAAAGAATATTTAGACCCCGAGGCCAAACTTCTTTCCCCTTCTTTTTTTTTATTTTTTATGGGATAGGAGTGCAAACGACAAGCGTGTCGTCTGATGAAAAGCAATCAACGCCACCCATAGACATTCGCGACACCATAGGTATTACGAAAGCGTTGCCGGCCTTTAAATTATGTGTAGATTTGTTTACACATGTGTCAGAATCAAAGCCAACTCCGGAGCACATATTTTTAGTACGGTTCGGGGGACGTCGTCGGGCCCACTAGTCTTACAAATGTCTAGAGAGAAAAGTACTTTACTTGTTGAGTTTTGCGTAAATGCGTATTCTTGTCATAAAACGCTCATACCGGGGGACCGGGAAATGAAGACTGACAGAAATTCCTTTGGACGGCTTTTGCGAGAGACCAAAACGCGCGAGATCCCGAGGGAAGGCGGTCTACGGCTGGCAATAACTGTTTTGAAGAATTTGGAGACAAAGTTATACTTCTTTCTGAACCGCCAATCGG
>JASFAT010000208.1:0-28844 GCA_031353405.1 Baronia brevicornis
TAAAAATATTCGATGTATGTATGTTCTGTCATCTGAACTTGTGCATCATTTTATAAAGTTAATTGTAAAATGTGAGTATATAATAAGCCCAAAAATGAATAAAGTCAATGAAAAGTTTTTTTTATTTACTGTTATTTTTTTTTATTATATTCTTATTTCTTTTATATAGAGATTAATATATACTCGTGGGATTCACTAAAAGCGAATTTAATATACCTAATTTGTTAAAAATGACGGCGGAGTGGTTCGCCAGATGTCACGTCCTGATTCTCACGAGGGTGAGTAGCGACCAATGGAGAGCCGTTTCACTGCAATGAATGGTAGCGGATGAAGCTCTATGGTCTCTGCTAACCCCTGCGTGGGAGTGCGAGAATATATATAAAAAAAAACTCTTGTTATTAATTAGGAATTTTGTGATGTTATGGTGAAACTGCACAATATAGAACGCCATCAACAGCAGACAATGAGGAAAGATAGATAAAAACTACATATTTTGCAAGTTTATGCTTAAAGAAAACATAATGACTGCTCAGTGTGTTCGAATCGTAAGTTGCCTGGAAAAAGAAAAAATTACAGTATACTTCTGTAAAATGTGCAGCAGAAAACCATCCCTTCATGTCGGAGACTGTTTTAAAAAAATATCATACATTATAAACTTCTAATTATTTGAATCACATATATGTGTAAAATAAATAAAAATTGATAATTTCTAACAAAAGAGTTATTCTTACAATACTGAAATTCTTTTGCATATTTACCTACAAATAGCTATAACCTAGCAAGAATCACATATAAAAAGCTAGCGACCGATAAGGGTTAACCATATTTTACATAAAGATTTTTCTGATTTGAAATAAACCCACTTATAGTCCACTGCTGAAGCTGGACCTCTCTCACGGATAAGAAGTTTTAGTGTAAGCCCCAAGCATGGTAAGGAGATAGAGGAATTTAAACCCAGAAATTTGTTACCATAAGCGTTCTATACGACACTCACATTCACAAACATTATATACATAAATTATAAGTAAAGAGCAGAAATTAAACTGTTCTCTCAGATATTACACGTGAACATGTATATTAGAATAGAATTACATTTGCAAAGTTATTTTCAACAATATCTTAATTATACTTACAAAATATTGATAAAACTTCGACAAACGAGGCTTGCCATGATTGTTAAATACTAAAATAGCTTTGATCATTTTCTACGATAATTCTAGTGTCGTAGACGGTATACGTCTAATAGTAATTGTTGCTTAGCAACCGCAATCATTCATCTATAAATGATTTATAAAATAATCTAATGACATATGTGAATAGAAAATAGCTTTGTTTTTCAATTGTGATGAGTGATCAATTTAGGATTTACTACAATTGACTAGATAGTAGATACTAACTGCTTCTCTTTTTTAACTTTCATCTACAAGTGACAATGGCAATTAGCAACTGACAATGACAAGTAAGTAAGAAGGAGAATTAACAATGAAGCATAAATTATTATTATATTACAGTTAATTATTAAAATATTAATTATACAAAATTACAAAAATGTCATTCCCAAATTTCATAATGTTCCTTTACTGCAGATTTCTGCATATTTTTTTTTATTCTGTTCGCTTTAATACATGAAAAGTTTACGAATAAAAAAATATAGGGAAAATATAAAAGAACAGCTTGAAAAACGAAAAATTCTTTTTTCCTTTTACTTTCAATAAATGGCGTTCGTGACAGCTTTATCGTCTAACGGACCCGTTATAAAAAACTGTTGTTTCTTATGTGTGATTTTAAAAAATATTGCACACCTAAGTATTGAGAGACCAGGAGAAAATAAATACAGGGAGAGAGAAGATAAATTGTGCGTGAAACGAAGTTTACCGGACCATCTAGCTTATACTAGCTGTCTACTTATTCCATTTATTCCTTTGTTTATTTATTTTTATATATTTGTACGTTCTTTGTCATATATTATTTTGTAATTATTATATATTTCTGTTTCAATTTAAACATGATCCCATTAATAAAAAGAAAACAGCTCTCATTTCAATATAAAATAAATTATATCTTCCTTTTCATTGATTACAATTAGGTAATAATGTTATGCCAATGTCAAGTAAAATATAATAATAATTAGGTAATTTAAAGTTTACTAGTCGTCAGCTTGTCACATCATTCTACTAAAAGTTTTATAAACTATGCTTTACTCCACAACACAGGCCGTAATCGAACTATATTTTATAATATGCCACATAGAATTAAATAAAAAACTCACAATAACATAAGATAATAAAATTAACGTCACTAATATGAATTGGCAGAAAAAGTACGACAACACCTCTTAGTTATTTTGTATAATATATTTCTTATAAAAATATGAATCTAATCATAAAAAAATATTTTTTCATAGAAGGAAATTTCATTGTGGGAATTATGTGAACAAAAATAAATCATTAATATGTATTTATTTTATGAAGAAAGTTGTTGCAAAAAGTGTTATTATAAAATATTATATACTAAGAAGTGATGTAATTTAGAAATATCTATCGAATATTATACTTCAATTATTTCTAAGGCAGGCAGCTCCGATTTTTTGCTGATTGCATAACATAGTGTCTGTGGTCAGTAAGCCGACGGAGACCTGTATATATTTTTTATCTGTGTGCGTGCGTTCCGCTTCAGCGGTCATCTGAATGTTGGGTTTCGCGAGTGTCACAAAAAGAAAATCGTAAAAAAATAAATAGGCATTGTGTGAGATGTATTAAATTTGTGAACTTAACCGGCGTCTGTTAAAAAAATCTTGAATGAAGTCTCGTTGTGATAATATTCAACCTTTAGGTGCAGAAAACAGGTCAGTATTTGTCGAATGGTCGACATGTCATTCTTTGATGTCTTTATTTGGATACCGGGCTTCTATTCCAGCGATGTCGGTTGACTTGATTAAAGTTCATAATTGCAAATAAAAATTGTATCTGACTGTATAATAGTAACCAACAGCCCAAAGCCCTCAACAGATTCCTTGTTGATAAATATACTTTCAAAAACTCGAGTAACGACGAAACTCGTAGATGTTTTTACCTATCATATAACAAAAATAATACGAAAATAATCATAAACATTCTCATAAAGTGACCCTCACAACATTCAGGAATAGGAAGTGCGTTTGTTTTTGTTATTACTTAAAAAAGCCACCAGGAAGGTTTTTTTATTATGGTTGCGTCTAAATTCATTTGTGTAACGTTAATGATGAAAATACTTTATTACTACTATATTGTCACAATTTTCTAAGAGTCCTTAAAAACACATGATTTTGATATTAAAAATAATTTACAACATATGGATACATACAACAACAGCATAACTCAGTGCTTATGAGAATATTTATGGTAGGTTATGGCAACTTTCCTAAGCAGTAGAAAGTATGGTGAAAGTAAAATTAGTATAACAAAACAACATATCATTTGCAATATATAGTGAGTGAAAAAGACTATGAAATAAGTTATACCTTAATCCATGGCCATTTGTAAGAACAGTATTTTAGTGAAATATTTATTAAGATATTTAGAGTTTCAATTGTACAATTTATTAACAAAAATAATTTGGTTCAACATCATTGTTAAGAATAAAATCAGTAAAATTGACATGATCTATACTCTCGGTAAATATTCTGAATACACATTTTTCTAGTTTAGTCTATAAATTATTTTCAATTTTCAATTTCAAAGTTCATATATAATTTTTTTAAACCTAACAGGTTTTTTATAATTACTTAAAATTTTAAACAAACCTTTAAAAAAATTATTATATAACAATGTGCATGTTGCAATCTAAAAGTTTGCAATCTGAAAATATTAAAATACTGAACAATTTGGATTACTTTGATTAGGCTTTTTTTTAATTAATAAATAAATAAGTGATACTATACAATATATCTTATATAGCTTACTATTTTTTTTTTGCTGTTTATTTTGAGGAAAATTAGGAATTTTCTTTTTATAATGTCGGAGGGTATGTATCATAACCCAGTGTACACTTGTAGTACATATTTGAGATAGCCTTTTACCCCCAAACTTATCTGTGTGTTAGGGATATTCAATCAAATCTCTGATGCTTTTTGATGAAGCTTTTTGATTTCAAAAATACCTCAGGACATACATATAATTTGTACAATAAAAAACAATTGCAAAAAATAATTTTCAATATTTATATCCAATTACAGCATTCAGCACAATATAGTGATGTAGTTAAACACTGTGAAAAAGTTAAAAAATTAAAACTAAACAAAAGAAAGCTCTACTTAATTTAAAACCAGAAAAATTAACAGTGCATTGACTGTTTGTTTATATTTTCTTTGCCGCTATTCTTAAGTACACATAATGTATCATTAGACATATTAAAATCCATTGAATTTTGAACAGTTAATATAATAGCATGACACTAACAGACAAAATTTTTAATATAGTTTTTTAATATTTTGAGGCATTTATATACCATAATCTGAGTATATTCTGTTATATTATTTTTAATTAAATGCTTTGAATGTAAACATAAGATTACTTATTGTTTGAAAACGAAATGAACCCAAAGATAGATAAAGACTAACGACCACTACCAAAAGATGCGATAATAGTATCTTCTAGCGACTGCACAATCTATCGCGCGTACATTGCCGTGTAGGCGTGTCAGTTTTATTGCGTGTAGGTCAGTGGGCCGACGATGTAGATCGCGTCATGCGTTTCATGAGTCGTTAATATAATTTATTTTTATACTGGCGTGGTCGTTATAACGATCTCAATTGGCTTCGTTGCGCACGATACGCATAGTGCTGCATATTGGATTTCTTATCTCTTTCTCCCATTTCTTTTTCACCCACCACCTGTTGCTATTCAAATTTTTATCTTATAAATTGCATGCTCAGTTTCTATACCAAATATACCGCTATTTTAATGTCTGATATAAGTTTTCTGCGGTGTAGTTCTCGGAATAAAATAGGGCGATTCCTATTATTTCCCCTGGGATTTATACGATGCGACTGTGATAAACCTAACAGTCATTTAATCCAGAAGTCCAGAAAATGAATGTAACATTTTTAAAGGATGACACATAATATCACCCTTTTTAATAATAATCAAAGTCCAACTCTGGAATGTTGATATATATTACTATATATCTACCTACCATCGCCATACGACGTATAATCAAATTGATATTAAAAAAAAATTCGCTGGTTCACAGATCCGAAATGGATTGGCCTCCAAAAAGAGCCACTGTGCCTTATCCTGCATAACCTCCTACCAGTTAAATTGATATTATGTTACTAAAATTGTGCAGGCTGACAATCGTACCATTGCTGTCTCGACCAAGATTCGAACTCTTGACCTCGCGGTCATGGTCCACCCGTCAATGACGCGATTGTTATTCCATACGTATAATGTATTGTGACATGTCGTCTGTACGTATTACGTGTCATGAAGATGATTGATTTTACGATTGATCATTTAACAGACGTGATAAACTTTCGTCGATAAAATATTTGCATTCATTTTTCTAGTCTTCTTGTATGATTTTTTTTCATTAAATATAAACTGATTAACATAGTAAGTGATGAAATGACTAACGTAAAAAAAAATATCAGTGTTTTGTGAACAAAATATTAATGGGATAGGAAAATATTTTTTATGGGATAGGAAGGCAAACGAGCATGCGTGTCACCTAATGGAAATCGATCAACGCTACCAATAGACTTCCGCAACGCCATAGGCAGTGCGGAAGGATTACCTTTAAGGAAAGTGTCATTGTGGGTATGGGAGGGGAAGGGGTAGAGGGAGGAGGGAGAGTGTTGGGCCTCTGGAACTCGGCCGCTCACCGTACGAAGCGCTGTAGCTAAGCTACCACTCAGACGCCGGTTTTCTGGGGGAGTGTGGTACTTCCCCTGGCGAGTCGCCCCATTCATACTACAGACAAATATTATGCCATTCTTGACAAAGTATTTGTCTGCAGCGTGGCTCTACCACTATATAAATATGATATTCACAACAATTCCAATGTGATAAATAAATCTATCTATTATGTCATGTAGTTTTTAATAAAAGTTATTATTATTGTAATTCTTCTTTGATGGCTATAACTTTTACGCCAGTATCAAGTAAAATAATATCAAGTCTCTTGAAATGTAAATCCAACTTGTCATGATACGTCTTGATAAAATGGTAGCCGTTCTACGAAAATATGCAACTATCGCAGTCAAGTTAAGAATAGGATACATGCATTTATTTTATTTCACTTCAACGTCAATAGTATACTATTTAATCATAATTTATTAAGAAATACCGCACGAGGAGAATTAAATAAAACAACTGATAATAACATGAGATTTTAAAAAGAAAATAAAAACACAATAAGACAGCCTTAAGATAAGTATATAAATTATAGGAGAGGAAAAAGGAACTATAATAAGGGCACTGCAGATGCGTCTTCTTCATATTTTAAGGCAGGCAGCCTTAAAAGATAAGTATATAAATTATAGGAGAGGAAAAAGGAACTAATGCAAGAGAGAAAGGGAGGATTAATGGCAGGGGAGAGTAATTGAGCCGCGGAATCCCTGCACTTGCCGTACGACAGGCGGTAACAAAGAAAATGCCGATAAAGTCTACAGACAAAAATCTTAAAATCGTTTACCTGTAACTATTAGTTATTTTTTCTCATTTTATTTTCGTCGCAGTTATTTTTAACTGGGTCTCCAGTCAGTCCGGTATGTTTCATCGAAATTAGTTACCCGACGATGTCTTGGCGTATAACATGGCGTCTAATTCTGGACAAAACTGGGTTACGTCCCCAACCGTTACCGCTCAAGGTTTAACTACTCTTAGGTCGATGGATAACAACAGTATTTTGCATTCTTTTAACTATACCTACAGCTTTAATAATTTAGATAGTTAAAAGGCAGGATATGTTTTAGAAATCTGTATTTTTATAAAAAAAATCTTAACGTACGCGAAAGCAAAAAGTAATGTTGCTTGATTAATGGTTCATCATTATCATCTGTCAGTCTGCGGCAGTTCACTACTGAATATAGGCCTCTTGAAAAGCCTGTCACCTAGACCGACCTTCGGCTACACGCATCCAATTTCTGCAAATCGTCCTCTTCAAATCATCGCCCAAATTTCCACTTCAGTACGGGTCTACTTCAACGGTCGTCGGTTCTTTGACAAACATGACTAGCTCAGTTTGCTAACTCAAACTAAAAAATTTTACCCGTACATAACAGTTATATGTTGTTCAGGGCAATAAAATTTTGTAACAAATTTTATTATTCAAATTATTATTTTTTTTCACAGTTCATATACATATGTATGTTTGTCTCAATACTAGATACAGAACTCCCAATTTCAGGACGAACATTAAACAACCACGGCTTTTCGCGCATTTTCCAATGCGTATTGGCGGGGTTACAAGACTCGGAAGAAATATCTGTACACTCGGAATAAGTACATATATTTATGCCTATGCAGGGATCGAACCCACGATCATTGACTTCGTAAGCGGCAACCCACCACTGCGCCAATTATTCTTTTGCCCTCTAATAAACGAAATATATTTATTTTCTTCAAAGCAAATAATTGGCAACCTAACGGTACAGTGGTAACGGCAGGTGTAGGTTGTTTTGGTTGCTGATTTTTGTCAGTGTGTGGATGCGGTGCATAGAGACGTAGCGTGGACCCGTACATTAACGAATGTTATTTCTTTGATAGTTTTTCTGGATTTATTTTCTTATATAACTATGGAGAATAGGGTTTGTCAAATAGCGTATTTATCTATAATGAATAAAAAATAGATACGTCTACTTTTTTTATTCTTTACAAGCTGATCCGGCAAACTTCGTACCGCCTCAGAATCAATAAATAAAAAAGCTGAACGATAATTTCAGAATGTTTCTACATTAGTAAAAAATGTGGTCAAAACTTAACAGGAACAAAAAGAAATCGTAATCTAAAAAAATGAAAAATAAAAACTTCACTTTTGAATTTCATTTGATTTCTGAACGACCTTTAAATTTAATTGATTTTAGAACGACGGGACGGCGGGAATATTTGACAGGTAGGGATTTAGAGTTTTTATCATATTCTGGACTTCCATATAATAGTATATATATATACATATATATATATATACATATATATATATACATATATATATATATATATATATATATACATATATAGATTAGCAGCTACCATAGTATACCATACCATACCATAGTATACATAGCTTACCATTCCTAGTTGGAATTTTTTTATGCTTATGTGCTAGCATATGGATAGGACTTACGACGTACAGATCGTAAGGCTATTATTGCTTTTATAAAATATCTAGTGTAGGAATAGTCGGCGTTTTTCAAACCCGCGCACGTACCGGACGTGTGTTGTTGCTATCAGACCTACTTTTTAACTGTTTGCTATGCGATAAGGCCGTTTATTTTCTTTAATTTTTTCACCTCTAAGGGTCGGCTGTGGCTCAAATAATTATATAATGTAATGAAACGATATTAAAATTTCTATGATTGTTAAGAGTTGCTTTGCACAACCGATTTAAACGCTCTTTAAATGTTCGCGTATGAATGTGATATTTCAAAGATAAAACTTGACATTAATCGCTTCATTGTAAATCACTCGCTTCCTGTAGAAATTAAAAACTATTCACGAAGCGTGTAGATTATGGTAATACCATACAATTTTGAGGGAAGTTAGTGTCCAGTAGTGGTCTGTTACGATAGTGTTGATGTTGAATTGGGTTTGTGGTTTTCGCAATGATTAAACAATATTTATTTATGAAAATATCTTAAATAAAACAAATCATGTTCTATACATTATATATTTTTATATATTCACGCCTATCCCCCGCAGGGGTTGGCAGAGACCACAGAGCTCCATCCGCTACCATTCATCGCAGCGAGAACGGCGAACCACGTCGCCGTCATTTTTCAACAAAGTAGGTATATTAAATGTTCTATACATATGTTTATATTTTAACAGAGCTATTTTTAATAAAAGCATGTTGCCATACAAATTATTATTTCGAACTTATTTGGATTTGTTTTAATATCTATTAATAAAAAAGGGATCACTGCCACCCATAGATAGACATCCGCAACGCAAGAGATGTCAAATTATATTACCGACCTTTCACGAAGACTTACGTTCATCTCTTGTATACTTTAATTCCGTTCCACAGTTACACTGTTCGAATATTGCTACTACATCGCACAGTCATAGACTGCCAATCATGTAGGCGATGGTGATAGAATTTTTTTTTACTATGGGTGATTCCACTGTAAAACTGTGACACTAGGTACACTGTTCATATTAAGTATCACGTCGTAAAGGGTATAGATGAATATTTAAAGAAAAAAATTCTTCAATACCTTGCCGCGTTTTCAGAGGGTAGAAGCGAGTTGAACTGCCCGGGGTTGAATTGAGTAGTGGACTCGAACGGCAGTGACTCATCACTGAAAAGTTGCATGTTTAGGCGTCCTGAGGCTGTGACTTCTTTTCGTTTCTGGTTATGCCTATACCTCTTCTTAGGTCTCGTCCATCGTTCATGTTCACCTCTTGTGATCTGAATGGCGATGGGAGGAGGAGCTCTCGTAGGAGCGGGCGTTCGTCTCAGGAGGATGTGCGTATAGGAGCAAAAATAATTTAAATAAATGTGTGGCACATTATCTCGGTAGAACAACTTCGATATTAAGTTATGCAAGCAGCATAGCGGTCGGCTCCCAAGGTGGTGAGCAGAGTAAGATTCTGCTGGACGCGGTTAAATTTGTGTTCATTTTGTATTTTTTTTCCTTGGTTATTTTCGGCTTGCTATAAATAAGTTATTTTACTATACTAAACAAAAAGCCGATAAAAACGGTGTTATTTATTGTTTTGATGAACATATTGAATAAGATAAACAAACCGATATTGTCACAAAAGCATAGACTAAGTTTGGATTCTGATTTGTAAAAAATCTGAAAGAATCTTTACGGTATTTGAAGTTTATTAATTCTTCAAAACGTTCAGCAATCATTTTCGACAAAAAACAGCATAAAGGCAGTGTATACAGTTTTTCAATTTCAGGCAAAATCAATTTAATCTGAAAAAACAAGACAATCTATGTCCGACAAAAGGGCGCAAACAATTTGCCTAATGGAGCGTTCCATTTTCAAATCCGCGGCTACGTAAAAAGGCATCCTTCCTAGTTCCGCGTTAGTCGAAACGTTTTTCCCGTGCTTTCCGAGTATAAAATCACAGCCATTGATATCGTTTAATCAGTTTTGGGATGTCAGTCATCCCATAAGGTTGTCTTTGGTTTCAAATTGTGTTAGTGTGTGGTTGGATTACGTTCGTGTAAAATATGTGAGTTCTTTTTTTTTTTTGATAGAAAAAATCGTAGTTTTAATTATTACAAAAAGTTTTTGTGTATGTAGTATACTTGTGTTTGAAAAGTTATAAAGTATATATTTATAAACTTAAGTGTCGGAACAAAGAGTTATGTTACATAGTGATATAAGTTAACCGTTGTGTTACAGTAGAAAGCTTTGAAGTTCAACAAAGCTGTTGCACGTAATCAAATTAAATAGCTCTGTTCCAATATCATGTAAGTAACCCGAGTGTTAAACAATCCGACATAATCTGTTGCCAACGGATAGTCGATGGTTTCATACGCCATAATTCAGCACAATATGCGGTCGTTTGCTATTGATTTACAGTATAATAACGCTCGGTGGTCACTGAGTACAGTCGTCTCCGTAAAACACTCAATAGAAATGAAAAAAAAATGATCGAACAATAAAAAAAACTTAATTATATAACTTATAAAAAATGGTTATATAAAAATTAATACTGATTCAGTCAAACTTCAAATCCCGGTTGAATGAAACTGAAATTTGTTTTAAAACATTTATTTTTCATGTCATTGTCTAAGAAGCTGCATTCGTATTTTCTTCTAATTGTATCGAAAAAAACGCGCTATTGGATTCATTATTTTTTTAAAACCTTTTGTGTTTGCAAAACTATTTATGGTACGAAGTTGTCGGTTATGTTAAACTCAACAGTTTATATATGATAACTGGTAATCCCTTATTTTACTAGAAATCTTAATCTTAGCGTCCTATAGAAGTAAAAATATTGACATGCACAAGTACATGAAAACATGATAGAAACTATGTAAAGTACCTTATATTCTGGATTTTTTTTAATTTATTTATAGACCATCAACAAGAGTTACAAAGATTACATACTTTATTCTAATTGATTTGTACAGTATATTAAAATTACAGATGGACACAACATTAACATATAGTGAGGCCAGACTGCACACTATTAGAATTTATTTAACAACTAATATGCTAAAATTAGTTTGTGGTACAATTCACGCACCATGTGAATTGTACTACACTATCGTAATGTATGTCTATATTATAATAATTATTAATATTTTTCATGTATTTGTAGTACAATTAACACAACGATCGAAGCGGGGTAATGGAACCAAAAATGCTTTTTTAAATCGTGATGTGAGTGATGAAGTGGGATTGATCACAGTCCACGTTAATAATGATCGATATAATAGTAGTGTAAAAAATATCACCTATTATGACACTTACACTTACAATTACTTTAATATTTCTATGCCTTCCACTTACGACGCTGACTGTACATAAATAACATTGCACTCTATGCACAGTATCATGAAGGTGTAAAGTCTATTATAATAGTCTGTGACACTCGTGGGCAATGGCAACACAGTAAATTGTACGAAGTAGTCCTACATAACATAATTTATGGCATTAACCAATACTGTTACAAACAGCAAATAGATGTTTATAACTGAATAAGTTATTGGATATGAGAATATTTCAATATGATAATGTATAAGGGGACTTTAATGGTGTAAAAGCCTGAGCAGTTACCGTTAAGAGTTTAAGTTTGATTCTCGCATTTTAATCGTGGCTTCGTAAGCGTAAGTTAATAAGTAAAAGCAACTCAAAAAAATATTTGACAATTGTTTTTTAAATATTTATTCGACTCGTACGGAGAAGTACCACACTCCCGCAGAACTGACGAGAGAGCTGGAGGCCTAACTCCTATCTTCTTTTTGAGTCTTACTTCTCCCATTAATCACGTACCCTATAGTATGTGGATAATGCGTACCGTGATATTATCGATAACTTTGGGCGGCAGTGATTACTGGTCATCAGGTGATTGTTTACGCACCTCATTCTGACAAAATAATTTTTTGAATGCATTAATTGAAATTTTTAACATAATAATGTTTACACATGATGATTATCAGCCTACGTCAGTCCACTGCTGGACATAGGTCTCACCCAGGGCGCGCCATCTAGTCCGATCTTCGGATACTCTCATCCAGTCTTTGCCAGCCGCCTTTCGCAGGTCGTCACTCTATCTAGCAGGGCGTCCTACACTACGTTTGCCTAGACTCGATTTCCACTCCAGCACTCATCTACTTCAAAGGTAATCGGTTCTCGGAGAATCGTGTCCAGCCCATTGCTACTTCAGTGTGCTAACTTAAAGACGACTCTTCAAGTTAGCACAGTTTGGTAAATCTGGTTGTCCGGCGTATATTTTCGTTCCGAATTCTATCTACCAAAGAAACTTCTCTCCGTAGTCCTGTGAGCTACTTTGAGCTTGTAAACAAACCGACCATCAGTGTCACTTTTCGGCAACGTAAAAGAGTATAATATTGACACGTCGATATAATATAAGCGAGATAACTTAAAATAGGCAGCGAAAGTACTATGTTGTATGTGTTTACTTCGGCCGCGGCCGAGTCTCGCGTGTTATTAACGTATTCACCGATAATCCCGTTTGTATCGGGGTCAACTGCACTATCAAAGGCTCGCTGTTGCACAGTGTAATGTCTGGCGAGGTGTTTTAGTATACTGCTACTTTCAAATGTGATTTACTCAGAAAATAGATTTTTTATAGAATAGATAGGATAGAGACGCAAAACGAATAAGCGTGTCGCCTGATGAAACCAAACACACTTTGACGTCAAGGAAGCATTGCGAAAGCGTTGCCGGCCTTTAAGAAAAGCGTAGGTTTGTTTCTTTAAAGATTCCGATATAATATGTAACAATTAAAACATTAGATGTTTTTAAATTTTATTATATTTATTATTAAACCATTATAAACTAAAGGATGTTTATTTACTTATTGCAATAGAAAAAAATATCTCGTTATTTAATTGATTCTGTTAATCCTTATTCAATTTAGTTGTATATTTAAAAAGCGCTAAATACTATACTATACTAAGGTCACTGACTACCTTATTTCTAGTCTTCCATTGAGCATTGATATTGAACTGAACAAAAGACATGAAAACTTATTCTATAAATTCAATGATTTAACTAGAAAATATAGTGTTTTCTAGTTAAATCATTGCATTTCTAGTTTGCATTTCATTGCATATTTTATTTATCTTACAGAATTTTTTAAATAAAATAAAAATGTAAACAAAATACAGGTATATAGTGTTAAGTTCAAATACACCACTACTTTAAAACATTACACATGTATAAAACGGAGAAGTAAATGTCACAAAAATTTAATAGAATAAAATAATCAAAAATTCATCTTAGATAACCATGTTGGATTAATATTCACACTTGCAGATATGGCAAGCCTCGCCCAGCAGTGATATAAATAAAATAAATAAATAAAAACATGTTAGCATAATATATTTTTTGAAGTAAATGGTTTGATTTTCGGCATTAAAATAAATATATGTATGACCTATAAATATTTATTCTTAGTTTGTATGCTCCTCCACAACGTGAACTAGTGTGTTGGGTTAATGTAATGCAGATTCTGCCAGAAATCCGTTCCAACGGTGGTACATTAATGGGCTATGGAAAAAAATATTTATATACTGCATTGTCATGCAATTGCGACGCTGTAATATTAACCAAGGTACGTGACAATTGAAACAAATAGAGCAGTGTGTGTATATCAAAGCAAGCGACTTCTACGAATTCTTGCAACGAGGCAAACTGTTTTACAGTAAACAAAGATCACCTTTCCCACTTGAAGAAATATTTACTCGTATTTCGCCGACTTATTTTGAATTCACTTCGTTACGTAACGATATCCGAACCACACATACATAATTATATGTTACACGGCCTCCACACATCACTATAGCAGCGTACGGTTTTCCTCATCGAGCGTAAAAGGTCATGTGATTAAAAATAATATAGAATGAGAAATAGGTATATAATGAGAACTACGTCCATCGTCATTTGTGCGTTCCTTAAGAAATGGGGAGGCCAGTGCCCAGTTGTGGGACATGTATAGACTGTGGAAAAAAGAAAAGTTCCCAAAAACTGACAACAAATAGTTCTACTATTAATTGGTAATTTTTCGTTGTCAATTGTAAATTAAATATAATCAAATGACATTATAAAAACAAATCTCTGTATAATAAATATTTCATATTCGTTATACGTTCTTTATCGTATAATAAATATTTCATATTTACTTTATTATATTAACGTATTATAAATATTTCACGTTCACTAAAATTAAGCGTTAATTAATGTTTCCATACTCTAAATTTTTGATAGAACTATAATCGAAATATATATGTCCAGTAAACATTTAAAAGAAAGATATTTTATCTCATTTTATAATTGACTAAAACCTATTATTATAGTAACCCTTGAATAGGTTTCAGATGTTTATAGAAAATGGTCTGTACTGAAAATTTGGTATTTTATTTTAACCCCTTAAGTGGAAATGACGAGTGTCTCCCGCAAACATTTTCTGTGCCAAATTCGAAATTGATGGACTATGGTCGCCCCATATTTAAATGCTTTCAAAGTAATAGTACTAAATTTAGTAAACTTAAAAATAACCGTTATAGTAGTAGGCGTTATATATGTTTAATAGGTTGTTTTTTTAAGTTCATATAACTAAAGATAACAATTAAATAATACATGATATTAATCTTAGCCATTTTTATTTATACTTATATAATTCTAAAAAATTGCTCAAAAAATAGATAACTTATTATACGAAAGTGATGATGGCTGCGATTTAAGTGAACTGAAAGATATATTAGATGAACTTGAAGTTGAAAATGATAATTCATGGGAAACTGAAAGTGATGGTGGTGTAGTAGCGAAGATACCATTATATTTTGTACTACTTGGCAATGTAAGCGATGTAAAGTGCTCTTACATTTATCGCCGTGCTTCGACCAGTATCACACACATCAAGAATATTAATTACAGGCAATTATTATAAATAAAATAAGTCATTTTTAATAATTTTATACATATGGTTTGTTAATTTTATTCTTAATACTTTCTATTTTGTCCAGGATATATTATTTTTCGTTTTATTTTTACTTACGGGTTAAAAAGCTCAGTTATCTTCGTCATCGTTTTCGCGAATCCTTATAAAGGTGGCAGTGAAGCTGAAGTCAAGACGAAGTTGTTAAAGGTTGTGACCTTGCTTAAAGGGCTAACAAGTCCATTTAATTTAAATAAAAGAAATACCATAGAACTAATTCTCGTTAATGAATTATTAAGGTCTATTAACAATGAATATTATCTAAATATACAGCTAAGAAAAGACCACCCGTGTTCACCTAACATACGGATAAATCAATCGAGGTCAACAATATGTAGGTAAAATCTATTCCGTGTCTGTCGTGTCTACAAAGCGTTATCTATGTCGCGTAACGCCAAACTCGTTACGAAGTAAGCTAACGGCGCAGCGTTATCGTGCCGATAGCGGAGCTCGTTGGTTGCGCACGCGACTCAGTTCCAGTTTTATAACAATTATTATTATAAGGTGTCGCTGTGACACGAACTTTAATAGTGAGTATAGTTCCTTTTTTAAATATTTTGTATTATTAACTTCACGTATTGTATTAAGCGATCGTTAAACCTTTGATTTATTCCTCGCATTGTTCATAATGCGTCCGTAATTAATTTATTATGGTTTTGTGTTGTCAATGACCGTGTTTTATTAACCGTGCAACAATATTCCGTTTAAATACATTGATTTCACGATTTGTTGTTTTATAATTTCGCAAATGCGTGCCGGTTGTTACTTTTATGCTTTATTCTGTCTCGCAGTGCGCGCGAATCTAAAACTTTGTACGTGAGTATACTATAAAAGAAAATTCAATATAAAAAATTAGGAATTATTATTATTTTACGGCCTATATCAATCCTACTGCCGGGCACGGGGCTTTCCCCATTTCCACTCACCCACGGGCACTCACCACGTTTTTTCCAAGGAGGATTAGCAAGAAACCCAAACTCCCGATCTACTAATCCGATCCCTAATCTAAAATTCCGATACGTAACCAATTAAGTCGTCATTTTTAAATTTTTGTTTAGATTCTTATCAATATTTTCCTTTATTATTGTCATAAAATAACAGTTTTATTATATTATAGATAAATTAAAATTACAATAATAAAGGAAAATATTGATAAGAATCTAAACAAAAATTTAAAAATGACGACTTAATTGGTTACGTATCGGAATTTTAGATTAGGGATCGGATTAGTAGATCGGGAGTTTGGGTTTCTTGCTAATCCTCCTTGGAAAAAACGTGGTGAGTGCCCGTGGGTGAGTGGAAATGGGGAAAGCCCCGTGCCCGGCAGTAGGATTGATATAGGCCGTAAAATAATAATAATTCCTAATTTTTTATATTGAATTTTCTTTTATAGTATACTCACGTACAAAGTTTTAGATTCGCGCGCACTGCGAGACAGAATAAAGCATAAAAGTAACAACCGGCACGCATTTGCGAAATTATAAAACAACAAATCGTGAAATCAATGTATTTAAACGGAATATTGTTGCACGGTTAATAAAACACGGTCATTGACAACACAAAACCATAATAAATTAATTACGGACGCATTATGAACAATGCGAGGAATAAATCAAAGGTTTAACGATCGCTTAATACAATACGTGAAGTTAATAATACAAAATATTTAAAAAAGGAACTATACTCACTATTAAAGTTCGTGTCACAGCGACACCTTATAATAATAATTGTTATAAAACTGGAACTGAGTCGCGTGCGCAACCAACGAGCTCCGCTATCGGCACGATAACGCTGCGCCGTTAGCTTACTTCGTAACGAGTTTGGCGTTACGCGACATAGATAACGCTTTGTAGACACGACAGACACGGAATAGATTTTACCTACATATTGTTGACCTCGATTGATTTATCCGTATGTTAGGTGAACACGGGTGGTCTTTTCTTAGCTGTATATTTAGATAATATTCATTGTTAATAGACCTTAATAATTCATTAACGAGAATTAGTTCTATGGTATTTCTTTTATTTAAATTAAATGGACTTGTTAGCCCTTTAAGCAAGGTCACAACCTTTAACAACTTCGTCTTGACTTCAGCTTCACTGCCACCTTTATAAGGATTCGCGAAAACGATGACGAAGATAACTGAGCTTTTTAACCCGTAAGTAAAAATAAAACGAAAAATAATATATCCTGGACAAAATAGAAAGTATTAAGAATAAAATTAACAAACCATATGTATAAAATTATTAAAAATGACTTATTTTATTTATAATAATTGCCTGTAATTAATATTCTTGATGTGTGTGATACTGGTCGAAGCACGGCGATAAATGTAAGAGCACTTTACATCGCTTACATTGCCAAGTAGTACAAAATATAATGGTATCTTCGCTACTACATCACCATCACTTTCAGTTTCCCATGAATTATCATTTTCAACTTCAAGTTCATCTAATATATCTTTCAGTTCACTTAAATCGCAGCCATCATCACTTTCGTATAATAAGTTATCTATTTTTTGAGCAATTTTTTAGAATTATATAAGTATAAATAAAAATGGCTAAGATTAATATCATGTATTATTTAATTGTTATCTTTAGTTATATGAACTTAAAAAAACAACCTATTAAACATATATAACGCCTACTACTATAACGGTTATTTTTAAGTTTACTAAATTTAGTACTATTACTTTGAAAGCATTTAAATATGGGGCGACCATAGTCCATCAATTTCGAATTTGGCACAGAAAATGTTTGCGGGAGACACTCGTCATTTCCACTTAAGGGGTTAAAATAAAATACCAAATTTTCAGTACAGATCATTTTCTATAAACATCTGAACCTATTCAAGGGTTACTATAATTCGTCATTATAAAATTAGTCAATTATAAAATGTGATAAAATATCTTTCTTTTAAATGTTTACTGGACATATATATTTCGATTATAGTTCTATCAAAAATTTAGAGTATGGAAACATTAATTAACGCTTAATTTTAGTGAACGTGAAATATTTATAATACGTTAATATAATAAAGTAAATATGAAATATTTATTATACGATAAAGAACGTATAACGAATATGAAATATTTATTATACGTTCTACAGAGATTTATTTTTTATAATGTCATTTGATTATATTTAATTTACAATTGACAACGAAAAATTACCAATTAATAGTAGAACTATTTGTTGTCAGTTTTTGGGAACTTTTTTTTTTCCACAGTTCATACATGTCCCACAACTGGGCACTGGCCTCCCCATTTCGTAAGGAACGGACAAATGACGATAGACGTAGTTCTCATTATATACCTATTTCTCATTCTATATTATTTTTAATCACATGACCTTTTACGCTCGTGTGAGGAAAACCGTACGCTGCTATAGTGATGTGTGGAGGCCGTGTAACATATAATTATGTATGTGTGGTTCGGATATCGTTACGTAACGAAGTGAATTCAAAATAAGTCGGCGAAATACGAGTAAATATTTCTTCAAGTGGGAAAGGTGATCTTTGTTTACTGTAAAACAGTTTTCCTCGTTGCAAGAATTCGTAGAAGTCGCTTGCTTTGATTTACACACACTGCTCTATTTATTTCAATTGTCACGTACCTTGGTTAATATTACAGCGTCGCAATTGCATGACAATGCAGTATATAAATATTTTTTTCCATAGCCCATTAATGTACCACTGTTGGAACGGATTTCTGGCAGAGTCTGCATTACATTAACCCAACACCTAGTGTGTTGGGTTAATGTCACTTCACGTTGTGGAGGAGCATACAGACTAAGAATAAATATTTATAGGTCATACATATATTTATTTTAATGCCGAAAATCAAACCATTTACTTTAAAAAATATATTATGCTGACATGTTTTTATTTATATCACTGCTGGGCGAGGCTTGCCATATCTGCAAGAGTAAATATTAATCCAACATGGTTATCTAAGATGAATTTTTGATTATTGTATTCTATTAAATTTTTGTGACATTTACTTCTCCGTCTTATACATGTGTAATGTTTTAAAGTAGTGGTGTATTAGAACTTAACACTATATACCTTTATTTTGTTTAAATTTTTATTTTATTTAAAAAATCCTATAAGATAAATAAGATATGCAATGAAATGCAAACTAGAAATGCAATGATTTAACTAGAAAACACTATATTTTCTAGTTAAACCATTGCATTTATAGAATAAGTTTTCATGTCTTTTGTTCAGTTCAATATCAATGCTCAATGGAAGACTAGAAATAAGATAGTCAGGGACCTTAGTATAGTATAGTATTTAGCGCTTTTTAAATATACAACTAAATTGAATAAGCATTAACAGAATCAATTAAATAACGAGATATTTTTTTCTATTGCAATAAGTAAATAAACATCCTTTAGTTTATAGTGGTTTAATAATAAATATAATAAAATTTAAAAACATGTAATGTTTTAATTGTTACATATTATATCGGAATCTTTAAAGAAACAAACCTACGCTTTTCTCAAAGGCCGGCAACGCTTTCGCAATGCTTCCTTGACGTCAAAGAGTGTTTGGTTTCATCAGGCGACACGCTTATTCGTTTTGCGTCTCTATCCTATATATTCTATAAAAATCTATTTTCTGAGTAAATCACATTTGAAAGTAGCAGTATACTAAAACACCTCGCCAGACATTACACTGTGCAACAGCGAGCCTTTGATAGTGCAGTTGACCCCGATACAAACGGGATTATCGGTGACTACGTTAATAACACGCGAGACTCGGCCGCGGCCGAAGTAAACACATACAACATAGTACTTTCGCTGCCTATTTTAAGTTGCTTGCTTGCTTATATTATATCGACGTGTCAATATTATACTCTTTTACGTTGCCGAAAAGTGACACTGATGGTCGGTTTGTTTACAAGCTCAAAGTCGCTCACAGGACTACGGAGAGAAGTTTCTTTGGTGGATAGAATTCGGAACGAAAATATACGCCGGACAACCAGATTTACCAAACTGTGCTAACTTGAAGAGTCGTCTTTAAGTTAGCACACTGAAGTAGCAATGGGCTGGACACGATTCTCCGAGAACCGATTACCTTTGAAGTAGATGAGTGCTGGAGTGGAAATCGAGTCTAGGCAAACGTAGTGTAGGACGCCCTGCTAGATAGAGTGACGACCTGCGAAAGGCGGCTGGCAAAGACTGGATGAGAGTATCCGAAGATCGGACTAGATGGCGCGCCCTGGGTGAGACCTATGTCCAGCAGTGGACTGACGTAGGCTGATAATCATCATGTGTAAACATTATTATGTTAAAAATTTCAATTAATGCATTCAAAAAATTATTTTGTCAGAATGAGGTGCGTAAACAATCACCTGATGACCAGTAATCACTGCCGCCCAAAGTTATCGATAATATCACGGTACGCATTATCCACATACTATAGGGTACGTGATTAATGGGAGAAGTAAGACTCAAAAAGAAGATAGGAGTTAGGCCTCCAGCTCTCTCGTCAGTTCTGCGGGAGTGTGGTACTTCTCCGTACGAGTCGAATAAATATTTAAAAAACAATTGTCAAATATTTTTTTGAGTTGCTTTTACTTATTAACTTACGCTTACGAAGCCACGATTAAAATGCGAGAATCAAACTTAAACTCTTAACGGTAACTGCTCAGGCTTTTACACCATTAAAGTCCCCTTATACATTATCATATTGAAATATTCTCATATCCAATAACTTATTCAGTTATAAACATCTATTTGCTGTTTGTAACAGTATTGGTTAATGCCATAAATTATGTTATGTAGGACTACTTCGTACAATTTACTGTGTTGCCATTGCCCACGAGTGTCACAGACTATTATAATAGACTTTACACCTTCATGATACTGTGCATAGAGTGCAATGTTATTTATGTACAGTCAGCGTCGTAAGTGGAAGGCATAGAAATATTAAAGTAATTGTAAGTGTAAGTGTCATAATAGGTGATATTTTTTACACTACTATTATATCGATCATTATTAACGTGGACTGTGATCAATCCCACTTCATCACTCACATCACGATTTAAAAAAGCATTTTTGGTTCCATTACCCCGCTTCGATCGTTGTGTTAATTGTACTACAAATACATGAAAAATATTAATAATTATTATAATATAGACATACATTACGATAGTGTAGTACAATTCACATGGTGCGTGAATTGTACCACAAACTAATTTTAGCATATTAGTTGTTAAATAAATTCTAATAGTGTGCAGTCTGGCCTCACTATATGTTAATGTTGTGTCCATCTGTAATTTTAATATACTGTACAAATCAATTAGAATAAAGTATGTAATCTTTGTAACTCTTGTTGATGGTCTATAAATAAATTAAAAAAAATCCAGAATATAAGGTACTTTACATAGTTTCTATCATGTTTTCATGTACTTGTGCATGTCAATATTTTTACTTCTATAGGACGTTAAGATTAAGATTTCTAGTAAAATAAGGGATTACCAGTTATCATATATAAACTGTTGAGTTTAACATAACCGACAACTTCGTACCATAAATAGTTTTGCAAACACAAAAGGTTTTAAAAAAATAATGAATCCAATAGCGCGTTTTTTTCGATACAATTAGAAGAAAATACGAATGCAGCTTCTTAGACAATGACATGAAAAATAAATGTTTTAAAACAAATTTCAGTTTCATTCAACCGGGATTTGAAGTTTGACTGAATCAGTATTAATTTTTATATAACCATTTTTTATAAGTTATATAATTAAGTTTTTTTTATTGTTCGATCATTTTTTTTTCATTTCTATTGAGTGTTTTACGGAGACGACTGTACTCAGTGACCACCGAGCGTTATTATACTGTAAATCAATAGCAAACGACCGCATATTGTGCTGAATTATGGCGTATGAAACCATCGACTATCCGTTGGCAACAGATTATGTCGGATTGTTTAACACTCGGGTTACTTACATGATATTGGAACAGAGCTATTTAATTTGATTACGTGCAACAGCTTTGTTGAACTTCAAAGCTTTCTACTGTAACACAACGGTTAACTTATATCACTATGTAACATAACTCTTTGTTCCGACACTTAAGTTTATAAATATATACTTTATAACTTTTCAAACACAAGTATACTACATACACAAAAACTTTTTGTAATAATTAAAACTACGATTTTTTCTATCAAAAAAAAAAAAGAACTCACATATTTTACACGAACGTAATCCAACCACACACTAACACAATTTGAAACCAAAGACAACCTTATGGGATGACTGACATCCCAAAACTGATTAAACGATATCAATGGCTGTGATTTTATACTCGGAAAGCACGGGAAAAACGTTTCGACTAACGCGGAACTAGGAAGGATGCCTTTTTACGTAGCCGCGGATTTGAAAATGGAACGCTCCATTAGGCAAATTGTTTGCGCCCTTTTGTCGGACATAGATTGTCTTGTTTTTTCAGATTAAATTGATTTTGCCTGAAATTGAAAAACTGTATACACTGCCTTTATGCTGTTTTTTGTCGAAAATGATTGCTGAACGTTTTGAAGAATTAATAAACTTCAAATACCGTAAAGATTCTTTCAGATTTTTTACAAATCAGAATCCAAACTTAGTCTATGCTTTTGTGACAATATCGGTTTGTTTATCTTATTCAATATGTTCATCAAAACAATAAATAACACCGTTTTTATCGGCTTTTTGTTTAGTATAGTAAAATAACTTATTTATAGCAAGCCGAAAATAACCAAGGAAAAAAAATACAAAATGAACACAAATTTAACCGCGTCCAGCAGAATCTTACTCTGCTCACCACCTTGGGAGCCGACCGCTATGCTGCTTGCATAACTTAATATCGAAGTTGTTCTACCGAGATAATGTGCCACACATTTATTTAAATTATTTTTGCTCCTATACGCACATCCTCCTGAGACGAACGCCCGCTCCTACGAGAGCTCCTCCTCCCATCGCCATTCAGATCACAAGAGGTGAACATGAACGATGGACGAGACCTAAGAAGAGGTATAGGCATAACCAGAAACGAAAAGAAGTCACAGCCTCAGGACGCCTAAACATGCAACTTTTCAGTGATGAGTCACTGCCGTTCGAGTCCACTACTCAATTCAACCCCGGGCAGTTCAACTCGCTTCTACCCTCTGAAAACGCGGCAAGGTATTGAAGAATTTTTTTCTTTAAATATTCATCTATACCCTTTACGACGTGATACTTAATATGAACAGTGTACCTAGTGTCACAGTTTTACAGTGGAATCACCCATAGTAAAAAAAAATTCTATCACCATCGCCTACATGATTGGCAGTCTATGACTGTGCGATGTAGTAGCAATATTCGAACAGTGTAACTGTGGAACGGAATTAAAGTATACAAGAGATGAACGTAAGTCTTCGTGAAAGGTCGGTAATATAATTTGACATCTCTTGCGTTGCGGATGTCTATCTATGGGTGGCAGTGATCCCTTTTTTATTAATAGATATTAAAACAAATCCAAATAAGTTCGAAATAATAATTTGTATGGCAACATGCTTTTATTAAAAATAGCTCTGTTAAAATATAAACATATGTATAGAACATTTAATATACCTACTTTGTTGAAAAATGACGGCGACGTGGTTCGCCGTTCTCGCTGCGATGAATGGTAGCGGATGGAGCTCTGTGGTCTCTGCCAACCCCTGCGGGGGATAGGCGTGAATATATAAAAATATATAATGTATAGAACATGATTTGTTTTATTTAAGATATTTTCATAAATAAATATTGTTTAATCATTGCGAAAACCACAAACCCAATTCAACATCAACACTATCGTAACAGACCACTACTGGACACTAACTTCCCTCAAAATTGTATGGTATTACCATAATCTACACGCTTCGTGAATAGTTTTTAATTTCTACAGGAAGCGAGTGATTTACAATGAAGCGATTAATGTCAAGTTTTATCTTTGAAATATCACATTCATACGCGAACATTTAAAGAGCGTTTAAATCGGTTGTGCAAAGCAACTCTTAACAATCATAGAAATTTTAATATCGTTTCATTACATTATATAATTATTTGAGCCACAGCCGACCCTTAGAGGTGAAAAAATTAAAGAAAATAAACGGCCTTATCGCATAGCAAACAGTTAAAAAGTAGGTCTGATAGCAACAACACACGTCCGGTACGTGCGCGGGTTTGAAAAACGCCGACTATTCCTACACTAGATATTTTATAAAAGCAATAATAGCCTTACGATCTGTACGTCGTAAGTCCTATCCATATGCTAGCACATAAGCATAAAAAAATTCCAACTAGGAATGGTAAGCTATGTATACTATGGTATGGTATGGTATACTATGGTAGCTGCTAATCTATATATGTATATATATATATATATATATATATATGTATATATATATATGTATATATATATATATGTATATATATATACTATTATATGGAAGTCCAGAATATGATAAAAACTCTAAATCCCTACCTGTCAAATATTCCCGCCGTCCCGTCGTTCTAAAATCAATTAAATTTAAAGGTCGTTCAGAAATCAAATGAAATTCAAAAGTGAAGTTTTTATTTTTCATTTTTTTAGATTACGATTTCTTTTTGTTCCTGTTAAGTTTTGACCACATTTTTTACTAATGTAGAAACATTCTGAAATTATCGTTCAGCTTTTTTATTTATTGATTCTGAGGCGGTACGAAGTTTGCCGGATCAGCTTGTAAAGAATAAAAAAAGTAGACGTATCTATTTTTTATTCATTATAGATAAATACGCTATTTGACAAACCCTATTCTCCATAGTTATATAAGAAAATAAATCCAGAAAAACTATCAAAGAAATAACATTCGTTAATGTACGGGTCCACGCTACGTCTCTATGCACCGCATCCACACACTGACAAAAATCAGCAACCAAAACAACCTACACCTGCCGTTACCACTGTACCGTTAGGTTGCCAATTATTTGCTTTGAAGAAAATAAATATATTTCGTTTATTAGAGGGCAAAAGAATAATTGGCGCAGTGGTGGGTTGCCGCTTACGAAGTCAATGATCGTGGGTTCGATCCCTGCATAGGCATAAATATATGTACTTATTCCGAGTGTACAGATATTTCTTCCGAGTCTTGTAACCCCGCCAATACGCATTGGAAAATGCGCGAAAAGCCGTGGTTGTTTAATGTTCGTCCTGAAATTGGGAGTTCTGTATCTAGTATTGAGACAAACATACATATGTATATGAACTGTGAAAAAAAATAATAATTTGAATAATAAAATTTGTTACAAAATTTTATTGCCCTGAACAACATATAACTGTTATGTACGGGTAAAATTTTTTAGTTTGAGTTAGCAAACTGAGCTAGTCATGTTTGTCAAAGAACCGACGACCGTTGAAGTAGACCCGTACTGAAGTGGAAATTTGGGCGATGATTTGAAGAGGACGATTTGCAGAAATTGGATGCGTGTAGCCGAAGGTCGGTCTAGGTGACAGGCTTTTCAAGAGGCCTATATTCAGTAGTGAACTGCCGCAGACTGACAGATGATAATGATGAACCATTAATCAAGCAACATTACTTTTTGCTTTCGCGTACGTTAAGATTTTTTTTATAAAAATACAGATTTCTAAAACATATCCTGCCTTTTAACTATCTAAATTATTAAAGCTGTAGGTATAGTTAAAAGAATGCAAAATACTGTTGTTATCCATCGACCTAAGAGTAGTTAAACCTTGAGCGGTAACGGTTGGGGACGTAACCCAGTTTTGTCCAGAATTAGACGCCATGTTATACGCCAAGACATCGTCGGGTAACTAATTTCGATGAAACATACCGGACTGACTGGAGACCCAGTTAAAAATAACTGCGACGAAAATAAAATGAGAAAAAATAACTAATAGTTACAGGTAAACGATTTTAAGATTTTTGTCTGTAGACTTTATCGGCATTTTCTTTGTTACCGCCTGTCGTACGGCAAGTGCAGGGATTCCGCGGCTCAATTACTCTCCCCTGCCATTAATCCTCCCTTTCTCTCTTGCATTAGTTCCTTTTTCCTCTCCTATAATTTATATACTTATCTTTTAAGGCTGCCTGCCTTAAAATATGAAGAAGACGCATCTGCAGTGCCCTTATTATAGTTCCTTTTTCCTCTCCTATAATTTATATACTTATCTTAAGGCTGTCTTATTGTGTTTTTATTTTCTTTTTAAAATCTCATGTTATTATCAGTTGTTTTATTTAATTCTCCTCGTGCGGTATTTCTTAATAAATTATGATTAAATAGTATACTATTGACGTTGAAGTGAAATAAAATAAATGCATGTATCCTATTCTTAACTTGACTGCGATAGTTGCATATTTTCGTAGAACGGCTACCATTTTATCAAGACGTATCATGACAAGTTGGATTTACATTTCAAGAGACTTGATATTATTTTACTTGATACTGGCGTAAAAGTTATAGCCATCAAAGAAGAATTACAATAATAATAACTTTTATTAAAAACTACATGACATAATAGATAGATTTATTTATCACATTGGAATTGTTGTGAATATCATATTTATATAGTGGTAGAGCCACGCTGCAGACAAATACTTTGTCAAGAATGGCATAATATTTGTCTGTAGTATGAATGGGGCGACTCGCCAGGGGAAGTACCACACTCCCCCAGAAAACCGGCGTCTGAGTGGTAGCTTAGCTACAGCGCTTCGTACGGTGAGCGGCCGAGTTCCAGAGGCCCAACACTCTCCCTCCTCCCTCTACCCCTTCCCCTCCCATACCCACAATGACACTTTCCTTAAAGGTAATCCTTCCGCACTGCCTATGGCGTTGCGGAAGTCTATTGGTAGCGTTGATCGATTTCCATTAGGTGACACGCATGCTCGTTTGCCTTCCTATCCCATAAAAAATATTTTCCTATCCCATTAATATTTTGTTCACAAAACACTGATATTTTTTTTTACGTTAGTCATTTCATCACTTACTATGTTAATCAGTTTATATTTAATGAAAAAAAATCATACAAGAAGACTAGAAAAATGAATGCAAATATTTTATCGACGAAAGTTTATCACGTCTGTTAAATGATCAATCGTAAAATCAATCATCTTCATGACACGTAATACGTACAGACGACATGTCACAATACATTATACGTATGGAATAACAATCGCGTCATTGACGGGTGGACCATGACCGCGAGGTCAAGAGTTCGAATCTTGGTCGAGACAGCAATGGTACGATTGTCAGCCTGCACAATTTTAGTAACATAATATCAATTTAACTGGTAGGAGGTTATGCAGGATAAGGCACAGTGGCTCTTTTTGGAGGCCAATCCATTTCGGATCTGTGAACCAGCGAATTTTTTTTAATATCAATTTGATTATACGTCGTATGGCGATGGTAGGTAGATATATAGTAATATATATCAACATTCCAGAGTTGGACTTTGATTATTATTAAAAAGGGTGATATTATGTGTCATCCTTTAAAAATGTTACATTCATTTTCTGGACTTCTGGATTAAATGACTGTTAGGTTTATCACAGTCGCATCGTATAAATCCCAGGGGAAATAATAGGAATCGCCCTATTTTATTCCGAGAACTACACCGCAGAAAACTTATATCAGACATTAAAATAGCGGTATATTTGGTATAGAAACTGAGCATGCAATTTATAAGATAAAAATTTGAATAGCAACAGGTGGTGGGTGAAAAAGAAATGGGAGAAAGAGATAAGAAATCCAATATGCAGCACTATGCGTATCGTGCGCAACGAAGCCAATTGAGATCGTTATAACGACCACGCCAGTATAAAAATAAATTATATTAACGACTCATGAAACGCATGACGCGATCTACATCGTCGGCCCACTGACCTACACGCAATAAAACTGACACGCCTACACGGCAATGTACGCGCGATAGATTGTGCAGTCGCTAGAAGATACTATTATCGCATCTTTTGGTAGTGGTCGTTAGTCTTTATCTATCTTTGGGTTCATTTCGTTTTCAAACAATAAGTAATCTTATGTTTACATTCAAAGCATTTAATTAAAAATAATATAACAGAATATACTCAGATTATGGTATATAAATGCCTCAAAATATTAAAAAACTATATTAAAAATTTTGTCTGTTAGTGTCATGCTATTATATTAACTGTTCAAAATTCAATGGATTTTAATATGTCTAATGATACATTATGTGTACTTAAGAATAGCGGCAAAGAAAATATAAACAAACAGTCAATGCACTGTTAATTTTTCTGGTTTTAAATTAAGTAGAGCTTTCTTTTGTTTAGTTTTAATTTTTTAACTTTTTCACAGTGTTTAACTACATCACTATATTGTGCTGAATGCTGTAATTGGATATAAATATTGAAAATTATTTTTTGCAATTGTTTTTTATTGTACAAATTATATGTATGTCCTGAGGTATTTTTGAAATCAAAAAGCTTCATCAAAAAGCATCAGAGATT
>JASFAT010004202.1:0-18252 GCA_031353405.1 Baronia brevicornis
CGTGTACATGTTTATTTATTTATGTGAAATACGATAAGTGTACGGGGTTGGGTGAGACGGAGAACAACAATAACAACAACAACAGAAACATTAGACGAGGATATAACAATGAACTTGCGCGACAGCAGTGACACGTTGAAAACGTAGTTACATTATAAGTTATTACATCAACGCTATGCAAATGTTTACACATCTGTATCAGAACAATGGTTTTTATTTAGTGCAGAACTAAGTATGTAAAATAGATGTGTAATATAGCATTTTACAGAAGTGTACGTTGCACTGTTTCTCCTCTTTGTTGTTATTTTTTCTTGGAGCACTGGTTCCCGAGCCGCGTGCGCGGGTGAGCGGTGAGCGGGTCGGCAGCGCGCGGTGAGCGGCGCTCGCAGCCGACCGACAGCTCATCGGAGACGCGGACAGTTGTGTTGTTACATTAAATAACTTTGTGCAGTTTGCTGTCTGGCGCACTGGTGTGCGAGTGCGGCGCGCGACCATCGCATGCATCGGCTACTTCAGTTTTATATTTTGCAAGTTTGTTAGCAACACAACACTTAGAGACGAGACATCCGGCGCGGAGGCCTGCGGGCGGCGGCGGGGGCACCGGAGCGCCGGCAGGCCCACGTATTTCTCTCACGCCGGAGAAATATTCGTCAAATTACATTTCAACGCCGGAGGGACGCGCCACGCCACGCATAACGCATAACGCCTCACAGCCGCTCCTCGAGTGCGGGCTCGTCGTCGTCGCGGTCGAGCAGGCGCCGCACGCGGCTGCAGTCAGCGAGCGCCGGGCCCGCGCCCACGGGCCGCGGCACCCCGGCCGGCGCGCTCCGCCCCGCGCCCGCCGCGCCGCCCCCCGGCCCGCCCGCCAGCCGCTCCAGCTTGCGAGACTCGGTGGCGCGCACCACGCACAGCAGCGCCGCGTACTTGTCTTGCAGCGCACGTTGGCGTGCAGCGTGTTCGTCGGCCGCGAGCCGCGCGGCGCGCCGCAACTCCCCTATGGCGGCGTCGCGTGCGGCCAGCGTCGCCTCCAGCTCGTGGGCGCGCGCCGTCGCCGCCTCCGCGCGCGCCGCGTTCGCGTCCGACTCGGCCTCCGCGCGCGCCAGCGCCGCCCGCAAGGCGCGCTCCTCTGCGGCGGCGCGCTCGCTGCTCGCCCCGCCCGCGCCCGCGAGCGCCGCCGCCGCCCGCGCCGCCTCGCCCACGCGCGCCTCGCGCTCGGCCAGCACGAGCAGCTCGCGGCGCAGGCGGCGCACGTGCTCGGCGCGCCGGTCGGCGGCGAGGGCGGCGCGCGCCAGCGCCTCCACGTGCCGCGTCGCCTCGAACGACTCGCCGCGCACGCGCTGTAGTTCCGCCGCGTCCGCCGCGCGCTGCGCCTCCGCCTCGCGGAGTGCCGTCTCGGCGCGCAGCCGGCCCGCCGTCTCCGCGGCGAGCGCCGCCTCGAGGCCGGCGTCCCGCTCGGCGACGGCGGCGGCGGAGGCCGAGGGGGCCGCGGGCGGCGGGTCGCGGGCGAGACGCGCGCGCAGCTCGTCGCGCTCTCGCTGCACGGCGCGCACCCGCTCGCGCAGCGCCGCGTTCTGCAACTCGAGCGCGCGCGCCTGCCGGCAGCGGCCCAGCAGCCGGCGGTTGCGCTCGGCGTGCGCCTCGCGCCGCCACCGCTCGTACATGAGCTGCGCATGCACCAGCGCCAGCTGCTCGGCGAGTTCGGCGCCGTCGCCGCCGCCCCCCGCCCGCCCCGCGTACAGCTCCGCCAGGTACTTGTCGAGGCGCTCACACGGCAGCACCGGCTCGTCGGCCGCCAGCTCCGCGCCGGGCTGATGTTTAACATTTCTTAGAGATCGTGTCACATTTGATTATTTCACTTCAGTTATAACACTTGGAGGAATTGACTAAAATGATATCTTCAAGAGAATTAGCGAAATGTACTTCGAAAATGAGTTGTATGACAAAGTGAAGCGGAAATCGAATCGTAATCGTCGAATCGTAAATGTGCGCCCTGCTGTGCGGGTGTTGACTTGCACCCGCACGCACTACGACACCCCCACCCCCACCCACTACCACTACCACTAGCTCCCCAGTTGACATATTAATACTATATTGAAAGTGCACCCCTTCACACCTGACAAAACCAACATTATTTTGTAGTCCTTCGAGCCGGATCTGACGAGTAATGTCAGATTGCTACATTTACCTTAAAAATTTTACGCAATCGGCAATGTGACATGAACCGAACACATCAAATATAAAAATGGCAGTTGAAACCTGATTGAGCGCAGGCTCCGGGAGGGCGCGGTAGAAGTCAGCGATGAGGAACTCGTAGGGCGCCGGCCACACGTCCACGGTCTGCACCGCGGCCGAGCTCGTGCGCGCCGCGCGCCCGCGGGGCGAGCACGAGGCGGCGCGCCGCGGCGGCGACGCGTCGGAGCGGCGTGGTCGAGGCGCGCGTGCGGCGCGCTCGCTGCGGCGCGGGTCCGTCGCCTGCAGGGCGGCCGGCTCGGCGTCCGGCCACGCGTCGTCGGGCGCCGCGCGCGTCGTCAGCTCCAGCACCTCGCGGTCTTCCACGTTCAGCGGCTCGGTGTCCGGTGCGTGCGGCGCGCGGCTCGGCTCCGGCCGCGCCACCGGTGCCCCGGCAGGCGGCGGCGCCCCTCCGAACGGCACCGGGGACTCCGCCGCGCGCCGCTCCACCGCCACACGCGCTAAACGTCCCAAGTACGCATCGCCGACCGCCACGACACCGGCACCCGCGCCCGCGCCCCCCGGCGGGGACGTCTCCTTGCGCATCGGCGACGGCGGCTGGGAGCGGCGGCCGATGGCGCGCACGGCGCTCGACTCGTTCGGGAACCGAAACTGAGCGCGTGTCTCCTTCGCGGGCGTGTTCTCAGGTGTGGCCTCGACGGCGGCCTCCGGGGGCTCCGCGACATCGGTGTCCGCAGGCAGCGGCGTGTGCGGGGCAGAGTCAGCGCCGCAGCGGTCGCCGAGGGGGAACCATGGCTCGGTGCCGGGGCGCAACGCTGACGCAGCCCGTGCGACCTGCGCCCCCGACCCCGGAACCGGAGAGGCGGGGACAGGAGGGGCGGGCGGGGCGACCAGCGCCGGCACTATTGGCGGGCGGTCGTCGGTGCGGTCGCGCGGTAGCAGCGACAGCCGGCGGGTCTCGGCGACCACGTCGTGGATCTCGTGCCGCGTCCAGCGCGTGGCGTCGGCCTCGCGCTGCCGGGAGCCGGTGACGAGCGCGGGGTGCAGCCGTACGGAACGCAGAAGTGGCGCCAGGCCGCGCTCCCACTGCTCGCGCGCCGCCGGCTGTGCGAGGCACTCCGCGCGCAGCGCGTCCAGCAGCGTGCAGGGGTGCGTTGCGTACAGCGCGTGAAAGAGTGCGAGCTGCGCCAGTTGCAGGTGAGCGCGCGTCGCAGGCGGCGCGGCGAGCGCAATGGGCCTTAGCAGCGCGTCGGCGAGCTCGGCGAGGTGCGGGGCGGCCAGGGCGGGCGCGGCGGGCAACAGCGCGGCTAGCGCCAGCAGCGCGTGCAGCAGCGGCAACGGCTCGCGTTCCACGCGTGCGGCGCGCACCAGGTCGCGTGCGGCGGGGTGCGCCGGCAGGCGGTGCAGCCATGGGGGCCGACGAGCCACAAGCGGCGCCAGCGCCTGCAGAGCGTGCTGTCGCGTCAGCTGGTCGGGCGCACGCAGTTGCTCGTGCAACGCGTCGAGCAGGTGGCGCGCGTGGTGGTCGGGCGCACGCGCCAGCAGGTCGAGGGCGCGCTGTGCGCCGGTGCGTGCGTGGTACAGCAGCAGCGCGCGCGTCAGCCAGGGCTCGCGCACGGCGCCGTACAGCGCGCCCATGGCGTCGGGGGCGTCGCGCGCCTCCAGCAGCGCGAACACCTCGCCGCCCTCGCACGCGGCCAGCATCTCCGAGAGCCTGCGCGCGCGCCCGTACATTACGTTACAGCTTACGAACACAATATTATTTATAAATACATAAAATTGCAGATTAAAGTACATATAGCGCATGTGCCAGTATCTATTAAAATTTATAAACATATATAAATTTTAATAAATATGAAGATACAAAAGCTACCAACGGGCAACGCCCTCTTTATACTGGTACGCCAGTTTTGTTGTTGACTACCTTCCTCTCCATTCCTTCAATCCCCATACCTTGTGGTTTGAGGGAGTCACACCTTTAGGGATGGCAGCTACCGATGAGTAGCGATGGAGCCACAGATCACGCTAAAATTTTAATAATATAGCATAATATAATCCTGGAAAGATCAATATCACTTTCTTGGTCATGTATAATAACTAAGTAATTATTTTAATTAATGACATAAAGGTTTGAAATATTTCCAAACGAAACATAGAGGCAAGGGGGAGGAAGGAACACACGACGGGCGAGTGTTGCTGTGGACGACAAGCATTTGGAGCATGTAGTAAAGAAAATGTTCATGTAGCGGGTTCACATTATAAAATCTAAAGCTTTATTCAAGTAAAATTTTTATAAAAACAATAAAATCATAAAGAAACAAATTTAGTTGTTTTTACATAGGAGATATTTGATATTCGTGCTTTGTGTGATATATAATAGTCCGAAACAATCACCTACATATGTGCAAGAATGGCTTAGCTGAACAAGTAGCACAATTTTACCACAACTCTCTCCTTCCATGTTTTATTTTTCAAATAAGTTCTAAAATATGTGAAAATTTATGAAAACTTTGCTGGTTTCTCAGTGACACAGAGAGACTGACTCGGCAGACTGATTCATTCTCTACCATGGTCTCACATTGTTAGTTTACATTATGGAAGATAGGATTTTAGGCCGATAAAGAATATAGGCCTACACTCTTCTGCAAAGCAATACCCATACATATTTTATTGTTCAGAATGATATACATACTATTAAACTTTGATTTTAGCCAAAAGGCTTGGGGCCACCCAAGTCTTGTTACTGTTGTGGATATGTGTTCGCAAATAGAGCCATATTTGCCAACACACATCTGCAAAGGGTTAATAATTAAAAGGTACTTTAAAAGTGAAAACTTGTACCTAGTCTAACTTGTAATATTCTTCTCATTGTATTCTTTAATGTTAGTTGTATGTTTTGTGACAAATAAAAAATTTAAAAAAAAATAATGTGTACTAATTAGACAATTAAGTATTCATTTGTACTCTGTACAAATTAATACTATAGATTTACCACTAGACCTATAAATACTTATTTTGAAGAGACACCACTGTTGTTAAAATAATAGTAGCAGTGTGTGTGTGTCTTATTCTTTTTTATTCTATGAGTTACTACTTTGACTGCTGTTTTTCAATAAGAAGTATAGAGTTGTGTCTGTATTTTATATTGCTTCAAAATCCTAAGAAATATTAGTGCGAACACACTCAAGTATTAATTAGTAGTATTCACACATACAATAGAGATTTCACTAAAAACAAAAAGAACTTTAAAATCATCACAGTCACAGGTTGACTCCCACACTCACAATTCTACACAACTCGCTGCATTTTAAACTGTTATTTTATGCATCTGTAGTGGTGCTACGTCAGAAGATTCCCTTGCCCTTCCACATTGCTCACACGTCCAACATTCACTGTTTATTCTTTAAATTCTACAATTCTACACACTACAGGCAGTGTCTATGTAGAATCTAAAGAAAGTATACTTTAATTTTTTTACAAATTACATCATTGTTTGCCGAAATTAAGTACAGGAAAGTTTAAGAATTTATACAAGCATTAATACAATTTTAAAAGCTCCCATTAAATTTACCATAAACTAGAAGTGCATAAGACAATTACAATAATGGTTGTTATTCACATTAATTCAGCTGCAAAAATCTTCACACGCGTCTATGGTGCATTACTTCTGCACTTCGATGGAACTTACCAAGCAGCAGTTCGGAGAGACGATTCGTGTGGCACTGATGCAGGAGGAATTTTGATGTACGCTTAATTCGACAGTTCTGTGTAACTATATGGCGCCAAGCTATCTACTGCGCTAAAAGACAACGCGCAGAAAACATACAATCTAAAGATCCATCGTACGGAATAGATATACGACGTAATGTATACTTGCTTAAAAAACAGCGGTACACTAAGTTCAATTATTTGATTATTGATTTGCACTGTATAATCCAAAACCTCAAAGTTGACACTACAAATGACATTTAAAGAAAATGATCTGACATTTTGTGTGTCGTTTTCTTACTCCTTGGTGGCAATTAGGTATAATATATATGCCAATATCAACTAATTCGACCTGAACCTTCTATGGATTTTTACAATCAACTTAAAAAGTTACAATACAATGTAAATTCAACTTCACTTATTAGTCATTAATCGAACTGTATTACACAATACGAATCGAAAATCGAATATATAATAATAATGTAACTTATAATTACTTAAGTTGATAGAAATGAATTACATGTATAACGTCGCTCATTTAAATTGGCGGGAAAAGTTGGTCTATTGATTTCCTGCTAACAGGATCAATCGGTACTTAACAAATTACGTATTTACCAAATAACCGATACTTATACTTGAGTTATGACTGTGACATCCTTCAACATACTTGATGCTATGATAGTTAAGGATCATAAGTCTGTATATGGACAGTCAAAAGTTTTACTTAGCTAAGATCCGCGACAAGCAAAACAATAACAGAAAATTAATAATGTGTGTTTTTCCGTTGGGTTAAGTGGATTTATTTGGAATTTAAACCAAAAACTTACCGAAAATCGGCCATCAATTCTCCACCCACCAACCACCATACACAACACCAAACACTATACACAACACCAAACACACATCATCACTTTTCCATCTTGTAAACGATACGTGTTTCGCCCCAACACGAGGCATCTTCAGGTATAGTAGACTCTACGGAAGACAACCGAAAAGTGGCTTTTCGGTTTGTTGCCCGATTTTCGGTAAGTTTTTGGTTTAAGTTCCAAATAAATCCACTAAACCCAACGGAAAAACACACATTATTCATTTTCTGTTATTGTTTTGCTTGTCGCGGATTTTAGCTAAGTAAAACTTTTGACTGTCCATATAGTGATGGATTTCCGCAAAGTAACGCCTGACTCCATTAATAATCATAAGTCTGTATTTTTTAAATTTTATCCACAAGAAATTCTTTTTGACGTCAATATTAACATTAAGGAAGCACCACAGCAACCAAGTGCTTTGAGAGAAAAGAAACGCAAAAATTCTTGACTTTTTTGCGCTCTTTTGAATTAAGCTTTTACTATAAAATTGGACATGATTGTGTACTTGATTACAGGCCGATGATTTTAATAATATGCAGTTGACTAATAAGCTTCTTTTTTAATATAACATAAATTTACTGGACATTTATAATGGACTTCATTATAAATGTGGAACTGAACGTATATCATAGTTGTCGTTGTTTAATGGTTACCGGGTAGTGATGCTTGAAAATAAAACAACTATATTCCTTAAAAATTCTTTTTATTTTATAAATTCTAAAATTATAAATAAATGAAACGTGTTTGACAGTAGAAAGGCCACTGCGCAGGGAGTAACAGGGTGTATCAAATATAACAACAGAACAGTGATGTCGATTTGTCGAGTTCATTTAAATAGGCTACAAAAATGCTTTAAACGCACTCGTACTACGTCCATTGTGCTACGTAACGGAGACGTAGTGTCAAGCAGCTATTGAACAGTTTTTGAAGTTCTAAGGAGTCGTCACATCTATGTGTACTACACACACACCCACAGACAAACAATCCGTCACCGCCTTGACCTTTCATTCAAAAAGTCCTTACCATTGAAGATCTTGTTAATTCTGCCGCATACTATAACAAAAGGCTCCCCTGTCCGTAGCGAAGGGCGTGCAGTTCAGAGTTGTGTTGCAACACGCTGTATTGGATATATCGTACAAGTGTTGGCTCGTTTTCGATAAAGTACGCGAAGTGGCGGCGCGCGGTGGGTGCGGCGGGTGCGGCGGGTGCGGCGGGTGCGGCGGGTGGGACGGGTGGGGCATACAAACACAACGTAACTTTGTACGTATATTGCTCATTTGAATTAATGGCTTTCAATAGTGCACTGTATATTGTTCACTTGTTTATTGAACAGTATTGACAGCGAGCGGCGAGGCGGCGTGGCTGCGGGGCTGCGGGGCTGAGGGGTTGCGGGGCGCTCACCTCTCACTCCTCGTCCTGCGGCGCGAACAGCTTGGCCACCTCGAACATGTCGTCAAACTGGCCTTGCGACAACACCTGTCACATCACACACATAAACATACACATATCGAAATGTGGAGGATAAGTTCGTTCTAGGGAAATGTTCGGACAGGGCTCGAGGCAGAGTAAATTATATCCAAACCTTGGCAATTTGAACCTGGTAAAAAGTTGCTCGACGGCTCGCTGGCCCGTAATACCTATCATGGTTGCCCTCGAAGAGATCATATTTTGTTTGATCATGTTTATGTATATATTGGGTTGGAAACTAAGTAATTGCGGATTTCACTCATAGTACCACATACATGCATTAAAAATCACTTAAAACAACTTGGCTATGTTCAAAAACTCGATACATGGGTTCCTCACGAACTGAAAGAAACGCATTTAACGCAACGCATTAACAGCTGCGATTTGCTAAAGAAACGTAATGATAATGATCCATTTTTAAAACGACTGATAACTGGCGATGAAAAATGGGTTGTTTACAACAATATCAAGCGGAAAAGATCGTGACGTAGGCCAGGTGAACCAACTCAAACAACATCAAAACCTGATATTCATCAAAAGAAGGTTTTGTTATCAGTTTGGTGGGATTACAAAGGAATTGTCTACTTTGAACTCTTACCACCCAACCGCACGATCAATTCTGATGTCTACATTGAACAACTAACGAAATTAAACGAACGAACGAAATTAAGAAGAAAAGCGGCCCGCATTGACAAATCGAAAAAGTATTGTATTCCATCATGACAATGCAAGGCCATACACATCTTCGCCCACTCGACAAAAATTATTGGAGCTTGGTTGGGATGTTTTGCCACATCCACCATATAGTCCTGACCACACTGCACCATCTAATTACTTTTTGTTTCGATCTTTACAAAACCCCTCGAATAGTAAAAATTTCAATAATGATGATGATGTCATATCGTTACTGATTCAGTTTTTTGCTAATAAAAACCAGAAGTTTTATGAACGTGGGATTATGATGCTGCCTGAAAGATGGCAAACGGTCATTGATCAAAATGGGCAAACATTACAGAATAAAGTTATTTAGTTCCATGAAAAATCGTCTTTGATTTTTTAAAAAAAATCCGCGTTTCCAACCCAATAAATATATTCCTTTTTATACTCAATGATGATGAGTCAAATAGGAAACCAGCGTGTTTTAGTTGGGCACCGTCACTGGTGACCAGTTGGTCTCCTGGCGGGTCCGACCCACCTGTCTCGCCACCTGCATCCGGTTGAACATATTCCACAGCAGGACGCCCACCACGCGGCTCTCGCGCAGGTAGAACACCACACCGCGCTCGTAGCGCCGCGGGGGCGGAGCTGCAGACCCGTCCGACGTTCCTGTCGCTGCCGCCGCAGTCGTCTCCGCCTGCGCTTCGCCGCCGGTCTGCGTCGCAGCGTGCGACACTGCATCGGACACGGCGTCCTCCGAGAACACCCCGACCGTCGGAAGTTGGGAGTCTATTATACCGACCGCCTGCAACACGACACCCGCCCGCCCGCTGCGTTTGTTACGTGTCAACTGTGCGCGCTTGCGACTTCCAAATAGAGGCACGGTGGTGGGGCTCTGAATTTTATGTGAACATTTAGAACTTTTACTTGGATAAGTTCCGCGACAAGTCACGACAAGACAAGACAAGTGACTTGTCGCGGACACTGCAAGATATTTTCCCGAAGCGCTAAACGTGTCGACAGTCTGTTGAGTACGCACCTCGTAGCCGAGGTCCGGGCCGACGTCACTCCAGAACATGCTCTGGTGCGTGTAGGGGCGCGGGGTAGTGGTGGCGGCCATGTTGTCCCCGGCCAGCCGGCCCGACACCACGGCGTGGTCGTGGTGCTCCACGCGGCGCCGCCCCAGCGCCGGGTCGTAGAAGCACGACACGTCGCCCGCCGCGTACACGTCCGTGCGCGCCTGCACAACGACACGTTAGTACGGCACCGGAGACCGCCCCGCCCGCCCAGCCCGCCTGTGGCACGACGGGGCGGGCGGGGCGATCGCTGTTTGTTTCCATCAGTTCATTAATGTATTTAGATTGTTACTATAGGGGAGAGGTAGGCGTCGGTAGACGAACAAGGAAGAAAAGTGTAAGGTATTGCTGATGAAAGGGGAACTTGCGACTGGGAGGCGCTGCGGCTGAGCGGCTACCCAGGCGGTGGGTGTCCGCGAGCCCTCGTGGAGCCGCTCGTGCCGCTCGCAAAAACACACGTGTACACTGGTCGCCGTGCGTGGCTACGTGTACCCACGGGCCCACTCGGTCTCTGTACGTGTTACAGTGGCGTGAGGCCCGCTCGCACCTGCATCTCCGCGTTGACGACGATGCCGCCGAGCTCCGGGTGCAGCTCGAGGCCGGAGCGACGAGCCAGCTCGTCGTTGGGCTCCGAGCCCACGCACTCCACCACCAGGTCGGTGTGCAGCGCGCCGCCGCCCGCCAGCCGCAGCCGCACCGCGCCCCCGCCCTCGTCGCACGCCTCGCTCGCCGTCACCTCGGCTGCGGCGACAGTGTTCTTACAGAGGGTATTTGGTTACAAGTTAGATTCCAGAGCTCCGCACTCCGACATGTTTGTACGCGTGTTGCGCCGCATTCTGACCAAGACTTAGGAACGTCTTTTTAAGGTTCATGGCAACATTCACTGTACACTTTGTTTTTGTTAATATTGTCAATGTGTTTCATCTTTATTAATGTAACCGCAATTACATTGGCGCTTATTCGTAAAGCCGTGCGCGCACGGTGGGGGGTGGGGGGTGGTTGGGGTGGTACACTCACTGTCGGGGACGGTGTGCACGCCGAGCGCGTCCAGCCGGCGCGCCGTCTCCGCGCCGAGGTAGGGCGGCAGCAGCGCGGCCAGCGGCGCCGCCTCGCGGTACACCTGCTGCACCGCCTTGCCGCTCCCGCGCACTGCAACCAACCACACACACGCCCACATCCCGTGCCCGCTAACTGCCCGGCAAACTGACGCCGAACCAGTGTGTACACGGTGCGAAGACCAAGTATTTATTGATGTCGCTCATTTATACAGGGGATTTTTTTTTACTTAACGTTTTATTAACTTTCCATCAGATATAAATGGCTCCGATGGTAAAACGAGCGCAGTGGACCTTTGGTCCGATGCTCCCGTAAGTTCCTCAACAATTTACAATGTGTATGTTACCAGTTTATAGTTTTGAAGGGATTAGAGAGTTGTGTCATGTGTGGGTGTGCGCGTGTGTGTGTGGGTGTGTGTGTGTGTGGGGGTGTGGGGCGGTGTGTGTGTGTGTGTGTGGGTGGGTGGGGGTGTGGGGCGGTCGGTACGCACGTCGCAGCGCCAGCGCGGCGCTCAGCTCGGTGGCGAGCAGGCCGCCGCCGAGCACGGTGACGCGCCGCGTGCGCTCGTCGTCGAGCAGCGCCGCGAGCCGCGCCACGTCCCGCACGCCGCGCACCGCCACCGCGCGCCCCGCCGCCGCCGCGCCCGCCAGCGCCGCCGCGCGCCGCGCACACACGCCTGCGACACGCACGCACGCACGCACGCACGCACGCAATACAAAACGATTTGCAAGTCAGTCAGTAGTCATCCTTCATTTTACAAAACATCCTCTTTAACATTTCCACACCTTTGTAACTCTATAACGTCACTAACGTACAGACAATCCGTGTGGAGTTCCATGTTCATGTCAAGAGGTCATTGAACCCTCTACGTCACGTGTGAGGTACACGATGACAAATCTTTATCTATATGAATACATTTTTAATTAAAAAAAATATTTAAAACGTTATAGAACATACAACGTTGTGTTTCTTTGAAAACATTGGGGTCCAGCTGTAACACAAAAAGAACTTCATATAAACAGTTTGTTGAAAGGAAACTTCTCAGTTTCCACGTTCGTCGCGCCGAACCGCGCTCGTGTTGGTTCTGTGATGTAGTTCACTGTGTGAGCGAGCACGCACAGTGTTGTCTGTCAACTTTAAAAATACCATCCAATTAAATATTATATTTAATATTTTAAATAAGCTATTCATGAATGTTTCTTTGTACGTCTGTCCCCCGTGCGTTCCTAAAGCATTCACTAGATAGTAACGAACTTGGTTCCATCCAAATCGGGTGTTGTTCTGCGTACGCTCGGCCAAAAAAGTAACCCTGGCAACACCGGGTACACTAGTCAACTTTACATGAGAGATCATTCTAGGTAAATTGTTGTAACGTTAGTAAGCTTGCTTAATCACAACAACAAGGCGTGCTAACGTGTCGGTTAGACGACAATGTGGTTGCAGTGCAAATAGATGTTAGGATAGCAAGTGGTTGGGGTGGCGGGTACCTGTGGCTATGAGGCACTTGTCGTACGTGATGACGTGCGTCTCCCCGGAGGGCGCGCGCAGCTCGGCCTCGTGCCGCGTGGGCTCCACCCGCGTGACGCGCCACCCCAGCGCCACGCCCGCGCCCGCGCCGCCCTCCCGCAGCCGCTCCGGCGGCAGGTAGAACGCGCTCGGCTCGTATACCACGCTGCGGGCGTAAACACACAGTCACGCGCACTTTGCAAAGGCGCCGCCCCGCCCCACCGCGCGCGCGCCGCCCGCCACACCGCACTCATCATCATTCATACAATGATGTACAGTTTTAACATAGTGCTGTCTTAATTTAACAGTGGTCTACTGATTGCCTCAACAGGTGAATTGAATCAGTGTGGGAGCTATCACGTGGCGGGCGGCACGCGGCCGTAAGCGGGTGGCTGTGGGGAGGGATGGGATGGACGTGGGGAATGTGTGCATTATTATAGAGTATTATAGATTATAGAGTACGCAGGGCTCACCTCCTGCGCTTCCCATTCCACTGTTGGAAGGTGAGAGTGTCAGGGTCGGCGGCCTTGCGCGCCAGCTCGGGCTCGCGCCACAATTCCTTGCTGAGCGGCGGGCGCATGTAGGGCAGCGCGCGCTCCTCGCTCACCAGCAGCACGAGCGAGTCGGGGCGCGCGGCCCGCAGCGCGCGCATCGCCGCGAACGACGCCGTGCCGCCGCCCACCAGCAGGTAGTGCGCGTGCCGCGGCAGCCCGTCGGCGCGCGCGGGCTCGGCGCCCGCCTCCGCGCTCGCCACTTCACCATCTGCAGCACCGCACACACTGTTCCTCAGCACTGAGCGCATTACCATGACAACCAGGCAATAACGGCTCGACAACGGGAACAATGTATATCATGTCGTTCATTTTACTATCGTTATACAATTGTTACTGACTAGAATGTTGACATTGTTTAAACTATATGGGCAGTCAGAATTTTTACTTAGCTAATTAAACACAAGTAATGCCTGACTGCATAAATCATTTTTTAAACTGTAAAATGAACAATAGACTATGACCATTAGTTGAATATATTTACACTCACGTTCCGTCTGTTGGAGCTGCTCCTGTGGCTCCACATTCAGTTTGCGATACAAGTACACCTGCACACAGACACAACGACTTTAATCAGCAATAGCTCAGCCACTAACCTCAACCCAGTGGGTCGAACAATTTCATAGCACAAGCATTATAAGTTTAGTTGGAATGGTTAACAAGTGTTCTAGTAATATTACTATAATATAATATTATATATTGTCTGTAAATTAACTGAATATTATATTGAATGTTAATTAACTGGAATGTTATATAAGCTTACATATGTTTTAATGGCTGGCAATACTTCTGTAATGTGTGTGGTGTTGCAGATGTTTATAACTGGGGTTATTTCTTTTTCAACAGGCGATGGGCTTGCTCATGTGTCTTTCTTTTCCATCACAAGTATAGGTGGCAATAACTTGAATATAATTTTTAAATGTTCAGATCAAAAGTGGTTATGTACCCCCCCAAAGGACGCTGTTAGGGCGGCGGCGGCTGCTGCGAGCCAGGCGCGCCGCGGCGGTGGCGAGGGCGGTGGGGGCGGCGGCGGCGGCGGTGGCGGATGGTGTTCTGTGACCGGCGAAGGGGTCCAAGCACTCGTCTCCATCAGCACAGTCTGCCCAACACACGTTACATTATAATTAGTTATTATCACATATTGTGGAAATTATTTCAACTGACAGACATATTTAATTACCGTTTTATACTTCCTAAGTCTCCTTGTGGGCTTGCAATGTAACAACATACTCATTAGAGAACAAAATAGTTTTACTTACATACATATGTGTACAGAGAACAATAAATGTTGGAGTTGAATGTGTGTACCTGGTGCGCTGCAGGACGTGCTGCTGGACTGCGTGCTCATCCCTGCAACTGCAACAAGTGTTCCCTGTGTGAGTGTGTATGTGTGCTGTACAGTCGCTGGAGGTGCACATTTTTAAAGGCTGTCTTAACACTTTAAGATAAAACTAAGGAAACTTGATGTAAACAGATCCTTTTTCAATATCACATGTATGTACATACTCTGGAAGCCACCAGCACCAACAGTCTGTTGTCTGTGTCATAGTGGGCCTCAGCCCACTATCACACAGACAACAGACTGTTGGTGTAGTTTGAGAACTACACCACTTGTTGTGAGGGTGTTTACTTGTGTCTTTAGGGAGCACAAATTGTTTCCACATAAAATTATTCCTGTTTATTTTTTCTACAAAAACTCCAAATCACTTTAGCTTACACTCAACAATACATTCTTATTCAAAAACAATATGCTGAAGGACATTGAGTCTAGATATTACCATGGACATAAGCATTAGAACATTAGGGTATTCATACATTGTTAGTGTTAAAAGCATCAACTTATATATTAAACAATAAAAACTCAAAATCATAAGGGCAATCTTGTCTGTAAAGAAATCTAACCTGACAAATTCTTAATTAATAATCGTTAGGATTTGTAAACACACTCCATGAGGAGATTTGTTTGTCATCGCTTTGATTGATGAGGTTCCTATTTTGCCTTTGCTAACTTATTGCGTTATAAAAAAAATTGGGGTGTTACTAAATGTGACCAGTTCAAAATAGGGGGTTCTTATTAAAATAGTTTTTTTACGGAAGTCTTTTTTAGAAAACCGTTTTTCAAAATAAAATATTAATCTCCAATATTCTAAATATTTAGTAAACAACGTCTCGCCTGTTTCATAATACACCCATAATGTCGATGTAAGCCGAGTTAACTTTTGAAGAAATTAAGAGAGACACAGACACTTTACAAGTTCAACAGTTCCTCACAAATATAATATGTTCAATACTCACGAAATAATTTGAATACATCGCGCCTTGATATTGTGAAGATTTGACTGTCCACATAAACACTCGAGACAACCCTAAACATTTTAACTTAAATATTCTAGAACGATAAGATTAACACTTAACAACTGTTCCTTGTGCCGGCTACCAGTTTATAATCTTATTTCCAAGCATTTTAAAGAACATTATTTCAAAATCACAAGCAACTGCATAAATAGGTTAGTTATCTGTCTAATTGACAATGACATGTAGGAGTAGGCATTGAATGAACAGGATTTCGAATGTTTTTAGACATTAGCGAGAGACTATGTTTGTTACGCTTCATCGATTAACTAGTCGAATCGTGAACGACATCGACGGTAGACATCAAGGAACAGTCGACGACGAATACTGTTTTATACAGTTTATAGTTTACCGGTAAACTAGTCGATGAATGAATGACGTTTACGATTACCGATATTATTGTAAAATCAAAACAATAATTTATTTTTATCCGTCAAACCCGTCTTCAGCAATTACTAAGCTGTTAAAAAAAATTCTATTAATATTTTAATTTAAAGGGAATTACAAAAGTACTTACGTACTGCTGTCAGGTGAGTAAAAGAAAGGCAGGAAGATTTCGTCCTTTTTTATTGCCAAAAAAAAGCAGTGTTTAAACCGCACTAGAGCGCGCCACCTTCGGTTCCATACTCGCACATGTGGTTAGACATACCACCACCCATAGAAAGTGCTCGTCGCTTCTTTAATTAGAAGAAAATATTTAATAATATATAAATTATTGTAATTTTTCGCTTTCATTATAAATAATAACAATTATTTTTATAATAATCTTTAATTTTCTGGTTTCTAAGTTATAAATTAGATAAACGACGTTTTACTTTCACGGTGTTTGTAAAGTTGATAAGACGGATATGAATGCCGCTAGATGAAGCAGTTAATATAAACAAATCTGAATTTGTATTTTATAATTATTATTTGTCATTTGTTCCGAAAATTTATTCCATATTTTTTAATATTAAAATTGGGCCTATAAACTATTTTAGTTAAAAATAATCGTTGGTTCCTAAACCTAAACGCTTGTATGTAATAACGACCATTGTCAATTTATCAACAATTATGAATACTTGTGTTGATATGTATAATTCGGCAATTTTGGCAGTGGCTGGAATTAGAATGAATCTCCCCCGACTGAATTTCTGCTTTTTTTTATACACAAAATCAGAGTATTTGTGCCTTCTCGGACAAAGTTTCTGAAAATAGATTTTTTGACAAATAAATGAAATTACAGCGAAGCAATTCTAAAAATAAAGCTTATTATTTGTATTACATATTTATATGAACTTTAGATTATTCTAAAAAAATCTCTTTTACACAAATTAAAGTTATTTATTTTGTATAAACCAACAATATCCTTACATGAAATGCCAACAGATGGCGCCAAAATTCATAAAAATTAATTTGTCTAATGCATAAAAAAATATTGATATTAATTTTAAAACGTGTATAATATTTTATATTTTAATGTCATATTCATTTCTTTCCTTTGATGACAATGAGTTACAACTCATATAATCTTGTTAATAAAAGTACAACGATATCTTGATAGAAGAAGATGCTTGTATCTTGAAATGAAAAAGTCAGCGTTACGTATTGATGAAAAGGTGGTTATAGTATATTCTATGGATTTTTTAGTCAACTGATATAGTGACGAATGAAAACACGCAGTTATTTCACATCAATTATAACGACGCCTAGTTTCGTGCTTCCAGCTACCAGGAGAACTGCGACCTCCGTCTCGGTTACCAGCTGTGGGTTGTGTATGACTTCCAGCTGGTCCCCAAAGACTATGATCGCTGCCTTCACTGGTTTTTGGCGGTTAAGGGTGCACTGGATGACTTGTGTGCCTGCGTATTGTTTGACGACGCCATCCCTTCCTACATAGGGTTCCTGGATGATGGCTATCGTTATTCCCTTCTCCTTGGCGGCTTGAAGCAATTCGGTCGTTGCCAGTTTTGAGCGTTGCAAGTTTGCCTGGATGATATGTAACTTGCATTGGCTCGTCTCCTCGGGGGTACCGTTTTTCCCGTGGGCGCCTTTAGCAATAAGTTATGCGGGTGCGCGCTATGCCATCCCATTTTTGTTTTTCCGGGCATTCTTTGCTAAATGCATTATGCGCCGGATCTTGATTTTTGTTGTTTGCCCTGATGCAGTTTTTGCAGGTGGGGAGCTTTCCTTCCCGCCTCCTTGGGCATTTCTCCCATTGATGGTCCTCTCCACAGTGGCTGCAGAGCTGGTCTCTTTCCCTGCATATCGTTTTTGTATGGCCGAACCCAAGGCATTTGGTGCATTGCACCAGTGGGGACTGGTCTTCTACAGGTCTTCTTTGTAGGCCTATGTATATTTTACCGGCTTCGATAAACCGCTTGTGGAGATTGGGAGAGAGTTCAATTATGGGATGGCATTCGAGGGGATTTCTCGCTTTCTTCCTATAGCGCACCCTCATGGCTTTTTCTTTTTCCTCTAGATCTTGCATTAGATGTTGATTTTGCACCGACAGGTGTTCGATGATCTCTGCGTCGGTGTGGTATGCAAGAACGTCTTTGATTTTTATAAGAGGATTATTTGTTTTGGCTATTTCAACTTTTAGGGTTTTGTTTGTTTGAACCTTGTTTTTAATAAGGTTCAAATCTTCTCTCGAATGGCAGCTAAGGACCACCTTTTGATCTCGAACTCTTGAGCGTGGCGTGACCTTTCCTTCTCCAGATTGAATTTGTGTCTTGATCTGGAGTCCGAAATAGAAAGGACTGTCTCGTATAGTCCTTGTAGACAGTCTATCGCTGTGGCTTTGTGGTTGGGTTGGGTTGGGTTGGGTTAGGTTAGGTTAGG